>JAHQIW010003293.1:0-47587 GCA_019055375.1 Parelaphostrongylus tenuis | reverse complement strand
TATTCGACGACTTAAAACATCTTTCTAATTCTGCTGAGTGAAGCAGATAACCAAACAGTCATCTATATGCCTACAGCAGAGTAATAGCCGGAGATCCATCACTGGTGCTTCCACTTTAGATATAGAGGCAGTGGCGATGCTAGGTGTCAGTCGCTGCTCCATTGGCAACCCTCTCATTTGTGCGAAGTACTTCCCCGACTACCGGATATTGAGCACTTCAGACACTTCTTTAGTAGATCTATGATCTGCTAAGTCGACAAATTATACAGCTTACCGCTACCTGAGTTGTTCAAGAAGCTCGTGAGTGGCTTGCAATGCAGACTCATTCGGCACGTTGGTGTAAAAGGCAGTGACGTCGAATGACTCTATTATGTGTCATGAGTTGGTCCGCACGTTTAAATCGGCAGGTTATGCCTTGCTTATGAGGTAGTTAACCCTTTTTTTGAACTTTACAGTTGACTTTGTCGGCACATTATACGGTAAGATTCACATAATAAGTCCAGATGATCTACCAAGATTAGAAGGCATTTTACTATGGAGACTTCTGGGAAAGCATATTTTAGCAAGAATAGCGCTAATGCGCCCGACCGATTCCATTTTCATAAGGTCATATTAACTCCAGTCTTCTCAGTCAAACACCTCTGAAGGCACATCTCCGAAGACAATGATACTTCAGTGGTCGAATAGTTAATAGTGTATAAATCATCTTCTAAGAAACTACACAATCTAATTTCACATTTTTGTGATATTTAAGACTTTGGGCTTGAATTATTCGGGTATTGTTCTGTCTAGAATTTCTACAATTAGCATCTTTGCAATAGTCTGCAAAAGTTGGTCCAAAGTTGTGCGTGCCCCTGCGTACACCAATGGCTTAGGTGTGCAGTGGTGCTAGCGGTCATGAATTATTCGTACAAGCCGATTGGCTAATTGCGCGTGAGCATTATGCCGCCTAGAGCACCTGTCCTTCGCTCATCAAATGTTTGGGCTTTCAGCGACAGTATTTTCCTTGAGCACATGTAGATTCTCACTCATCCTTCCAATAATATTGTACGTCGTGACTCGAGTCTTTTAGCCACGAGCCAGCATCTGTGACGAGTGCATTGCTCTCCGTAGTGCTATCGGCGCTTAGTCACCGACCTTCTCATCGTCGTTGCTTGCCAAAACACAATCGAACAGGAAATCCTGGTTATCATCTGCAGCCATAAGAAAAGTTTTACTCAAACAATTTACTCAGGCGTATTCTTTCTCGAAACGTTTGCGATTAGCAGCTTTACAATACTTTGCAAAGTATTTGATTCTCTTGCACAGAATTTCTTCGGGTTGGTGTAGAGGAATAACCAGTGGAAGCATTTGAGCGAATCGGGAAGTCCTTGATGCACTGTTTGCTTTCTAGAGTCATCCTCACGTGTTCACGTTGAAGTCATCTGTAGAGGAAAAGACTAGAGGAGTTGCAGAAAATCGTCTGTGAACATTCATTTTGAGCGCTATACGGTGAGCCATAAAATCAACGTGACAAGTAGTGGCAAAGTTTGCAACGATGAATAATTTTATCACCAAGTATGAAGTATAAAAAACTGATCACCCATAAAACAATAAAACAGAGTCTCTTCTGCAGTCTATGGACGTGGAGACTTCTGAATTATACTAGAAGTCCACAGGTAAGAGATCTAAGACTTACGGCATTCCTTGATCGCTTTTTCCGTTATCTGAGCTCAATTACGATCCCTTGTGAAAAACGTATTTCATGGTTGTTTTTAATATTCAAATAAATTTCAGATAGCACAAATCGAAAGAATTTGAATGATTGTCACATCATCAATAAAACCTTCTTATTTCTCTGAAAGAGCAAGGATGAAATTTCATTTCTCAATGAATGTTTTTCTCGCTGACCAAAGCTCTTCCTTCGGTGTTTCATTATCCAATTGATAGACCAAATCTTATGAACCCAATAGTCTATTTGGTTTTTATATTGTATCTGATTTACGCTGCAACTTCCAAAAGAAGATTGGGTTTAACAAAAAATGGATCATTTCAACTATCTTCCCTTCACTTCAATCCATTGGGGAAGACATTTTTGATCGTTTCTAATATTCAAATAATTAGTCGGTAGCTCAAATTTAAAAATTTGAATGGCTTGTCTCATTTTCAAAGAGGCCCCGCTGTTGCACTGAAAAGACCAAAAGAAACTTGCACTCGATACTTTTTTCCAGTTCTGAGACGCCCAATCTCCTTTTGGCTGTAACAGCGTGTTACAAGGTCGATATTAAAAATTAAGTAAACTATTGGAATATCTAGAATCTAATCTATCGATCAATTACTTAAACTCCAAGGGCAAAGCTTTGATCTTCGAAATCTTTGAATAAGAAACAAATATTCTTTTTACTCTTTCAGCGCAATGAAAATGCTCTCAAGAAAATGAAATCACCATCAGAATTCTTATGATTTGAACTATCGAGCGATTTCTTGGACATTGATAACGACCATATTTTTGCAAGGAATCAAAGTAAGGAGCGGATAAAGGAAGTGATCGAGCTCTGAGCTTTGAAACCCAATCCCCTTTTAGCTATTACAGCGTAATGTGTGTGCGGTTTATTTTGAAAATCAAATAAATTATTGGATTTCTTGATATTTAATCTATCGACTGATTACTAAAACTCAGAAGGGAAAGGTAGCGAGAAATATTTGAATGAGTCATGAAATATTATTATTGCTGTTTCAGCGCAATAGCAGGGCCTTTTTGAAGGTGGAATACAGCGTTCACATCCTTTTGATTCAAGCTATCGAATAATCATTTAATCGCCAAAAATAAGCGCAAAATAAAAAATTCAAAAGATTAAGAAAATAGGTCCAAGAAAACTCCAGGTAAAAAGTGTACGCAGATGCTTATCTTCCAACCCACATCGCTCTTCTCTGTGGAATTTTAGGGTACACAAATAATCGAAAAATTCAGCACTTTCAAATTTTGAGAGCTTGGTTAGTCCAAATAATACATCCTGATAGAATATTCTAAGCCTTTTATGGAAGCTTAGTGGCATTTATACAGTGTTAACAAAGTGTTTTAGCCTTTTGGCCTCTTCAATAGCACGGTGCCTTTCAGCTTTTCACCCTCTATCATAGGGGACCAAAGCCGTACAGATTACATTCTGCATTAGATGAAAGGATTACCCTGGCGCTTCTACAGAATAAATTATTGTCGATTGGAAACGTATGTTGATACGAAATGTGCAGCAAAAATATCGAGAAAAAAAAAAGTTGGAAGGAAATCATGTTGATGTCAACATATCTCGTTGGCAATATTTCGATATAACAGTCAAGCACAAATTTTTACTAAGTCTTTATGCAAAACGAGTACATCGCTCTACAAGCCAGTAAAAGAAGATCAATTCTATTATCTGGTAGAAATTATTTAAATGACCTGTTATGCTAAACAAAAACTTTCCTTCTGATTACCAAAGACCATTTGATAAGTTGAACTCGGAAAATTGTAAAGTACCATTTTTTTAAAAAGGCCTTCTTAAAGCGTTGCAGCATTAAAAACAGCACTGTATTGAACATGCACACGTCAGCGCGAGGATTATTCTTATTTATTTTGGAATTTCTCCCATTCTGTAAGGATTCCTAGGCTTCTGTATCAAATTTTAGAACTCTGTTACATCGTTCTCGTGCCCAGAATTCTCTTCTTCATAATATACGAGATTAAGGACATAGCTCTCGGCGTTGATCAATCCTAGAGGGATCAGCCACGCATTTGTCGTCAATATTAACTTTGTTTGAGGTGATTGAGTGCATATCTGGCCTTTAAAATGACTCGCGGTGGCCTCCCGATGAACCGAGTCAGTGCTGCCTATTCTCCCTGACAAGTCTAAGACCAGTCCGGTACCACTTTGCCGAACCCGCAGGGATGGACGGCTTGGTGAGCCATGAACGCGAGATCCAACCATTGACCGCGTGTGCGACGCAGAGCACTTCAAGCCACTGCTCCAAACGCACTCTTCGTTCATAATATATCACAAAATAAACCGGAACTAGCCTTACAAATGCCTAAGCAGCCGAAGCCTAAGCATAAAAAAACGTGTAGAGAAAATTCAAGTATATTTTATTTGCATTTTTGTCAAAAACGATGAAATATTTCGAAAGATAACAAAAATTGCGTCTCACATGTGAATCTCGTCTGCGCGGTCTATCGACAGCAGCTGTCGACCCACAGTCACCGCTTAACATGGTCGAAATACTTTCATCTGTTACAGTGCAGTAAAGCGGTCTCTTCAGAAAACAAACACAGGTTTGAAATCGCCAAAACCTGTGCTATCGAATGGCCACCAGTAATCTAAGGCAAAAGCTCTGTTGTGTGAGATAAGATTTGAAACATAATTTTATTTTGGATGCCACAGCGTATAAGAAGACTATTTTGGAAAAGTAATATCTAGGTTCCGTTATTTGAGCTTTCGAGCCTGATAGTATAATGGAAGATTCTGGTGTCATTAACTTGTAGCAAACTGATTGACGTGTAGCACAGCATCTATTGATGGAACTTTGAACATAGCATTTCAATGGCTCCATCTACTGAAATCTAAAAGGAGATCACAAACAGAGGTCTTACCTACTGGTGGCTAAATCGACTCTGTTCGTGACATAACAGAAAGCTATCTTTTTTTTTAGCGGAATAATATTTTATATGATTTTAGTGAAAGCTACTGAACAAATCAATCCAGCTGTACTTGGAGGATAATAGTGAAGCCAAGGCGAAAGGGAAAGTTTCAATAAATGAGGAGAAGGTCGGACTGAGTAAGATTTCATAGAGACCCAATTCGCAGATCAATGGTGCCATGGTAAAAAAATTGAACTGATAGTCTCTCCGATTGCGGAGACCACTTATCATGTGTACTTTGAGCGTTAACTGAAAATGAAAAATAGAGACTAGACAGAAGAAGTAAAGCAGCATGGGCCGCATTCGGGCCTCTCAAAGAAGTCAAGAGTAGATGCTCATATACATTTACGTCTCATCTTCACTGATAGTGCTAGCCCAACATTGTTTGTAATATGTTCCCTCTCGTATGAAGTCAGTGCTGTTATGCTCCCAGCCAACTCTGGTACCAACCTCCGACCGCGGAAGAAAGACGTGAGCCTTGAGTACGGGCTCGTAGTGATAGTACTAGTGATAGACTATGTGTGTCGCAGAGCACCACAAACCATTGCGCCAAATGAGCTTCAAAAAAGAAGTGCCTTCAAATTCTGCTGGCTTGAATAACATGGTTTCCCTTTTCTCACTGTATGTGTTTCTGAATAGTAGTGATTACTATAAGCTTCACCGTCTCCGGCTTCTGATTGCCTGTTCCCATGGTTTGAGTGAAGTGACCAATGTTCGGGCTGAGGCTTTGGCATTGCAACAAGCAGAGACAAGCTAGGGCGACTGTTGAAAGGCTTATATTGCTAGAAGAAAGTTGTGGTTCCTGAATTTTAGTTTTTTTTTTGATTGCCAGATCATAAAAAGTAAACTCTTTTTTACTCTCAATTCGCTAATCGCTTAGCACCTAGGCAGTTGCGCAGCTCTGTGTACTTCTACTCGAAACACTTCTAATAAACCTTACTGACTCGAAAGAACTTTGTTATTCGAGTCTTTGGTGTTCTGGAACAGTAAGGTCACAACGGTCTCACCTCCGATGTAATAATCCCGGGCATTTCGGGTCAACACAGAGCTCAAATCAGCTAGGATCAGTTGGAAATCAAGGAAAGCCACTGTTGAGAAAGATCTAATAAAGGAGTGTGTGTCTTCAGTATTCAGAGTCAGTTCAGTAAACAAGAATCATCTCATCTTAGAAATGCGGAAATGAGATAAAAAGGATAAAGGATGAAGCTCTCGGAGTTGATCAATCCTTGAGGGATGCGCCATGCATTCGTCTTCAATTTTTAAACTTCGTTTGAGGTGACTGAACGCATATGTGGCCTTTGCAATGACTCGAGGTGGCCTCCAGCTGTATCAAGTCAGCGCTGCTTATCTTCTCCAAAGAAGTGTGAGACCTGTCTGGTCCCAATTTACCGACCTCGGTGGGATGAATGGCCTGGTGATCCATGAGCGCAAAATCGAGCCATCGATCTTGTGTGCAATGTAAAGCTCCTCTAGCCACTTCATCACATGCGCTCGGAAATGGCCTGCTACTGCAAAAAATGCTACTACCTTCACTATACATGATTTGCGGTCGTTTGAAAACAGTGGCTAGCAATGTCTTGCACAAAAGTCTATTTTAACCCTTTGTATTACTTGTCGTTAAGTCATTTTTCAAGTAAAATTGCGTCATTATAAGAAGTAACTAAATTCAGTAATGTTGCGTGATGATAATGTAAAAATTGAACGTTGGACGAGCTTCGAACTCCATTTTAGCCTTTCGGAGCTCGTGCTATCGATTACACTGCCGGCTTTCCAGCTCTGTCATCACTATTTCTGTGATACAACAAATCATCTGTACTTATTACCAACATTTCTTGATGGAGGTTATGTCAAGGTAAACTTATCCGAACGTATCGAAAAGGGTTTCTTGTCCGGACAGCTTAATAGATTGCACAAACGATTATGTTTCTTCTTCCAGTGATCAATCTAAAGAGTCATACCGTACAATCAATTTTATTGAATCGCGTATTATTTGCAGTGATTTCAAAGCTACTGTAAAAATCAAGTTAGGCGTATCACACTACTTCTTACAAATCAGTACAAGTCAAAAGGGGGATTACTGTTGAAAACTCTAATTAATACTTTGGCGGATATGTGCGATTACCTAACTTATCTCATAATATAGTAAAGCAAATAAGAAAAGCGCAGAAGTTGGTAATCTAATAAGGATATGACATGTTTTGAGCCATGTCTAGGTGCTATATAGGCGCCTGTTTCATCCTACCGGGACTCATCAGTAACACCCTCCCTCGGTTTAGCCAATTCCCTGAGGTCAAATAATCCTCTATAAAGGAATCGACGTAGAGTAATTGATCACCACAAGTGAGATGATGGCTGTATGCTGCATAGCACTTGAACATGGCTCAAAACTTGTTATAGGCTTATCAAATTATTATTGATTGAGCTAGGTCTATAAAAAAGCAACCGAAAGAAGCAGAAGTTAGTAGCAGAATAAACTTCATGCCTTTGTCTAATTTTCTAGTATAAACAAATGTGTAACAAAAGAAGTTGCTGGCACTCACGGATTTGATGGGTATCACTCCACACTGCGTCATCTTCGTCAACACGGTGACCGCCACATGCCCTGAGAGGGATAACAGCACCAATAAAGAAGTGAAGTGCAAGGTGGGCACGACGAACATGGATGTTGAAACCATTTAAAAATCACGCAGTCTCGGAACTGTCATGACTTGCAATGTTTTGCACTCGTACTTATTCGTTTCCGAAAGAAGAAGTGCTTTGTGGGCCACAAATGTCATCGATGTGAACTGGTCAAAGAATGTGGTAAGGTGTGCTGAACAGATCGGTTTGAATATCAGCATTGGGTCTGTTTATATCGCACTTCTCCCTGACATTTAGAAGTGTAGAAGATGAACGGAAACACACTTTGAAGTGTACGGAATAAACGATGCATTCACGTACTTTTTCCCCTCAACTCTGCAAAGGTCACGGAATAATTGGTCGCGAAATATTGGACTGATGAAAAGCTGAGTTGATAATAAGATGAGTCAAATATATAACCTTTACTGGGTCCACTGAAAACCTTCACTCAAAATGTGTGAGAAAAACTCCACGATTGCAAATGGAAGAAATACTCTACTACCGTGAAAGTTTGTCATAAATTTGACGCATTCACTTGTGTTCGCTTACCTCGTTTAATCATTCGGAAATAATCATTTTTGGAATCGTTAAGATAAAAGATACGCTGACAAAAGACAGTATCACCGTCTAACTTTTCCTTTTATCTTTTGGTCATCTCAGATTTTAACATTTATCTGTCCTAGCCTTTATTATGTCAGAAGTGAAGTAACCTTTTGATGTCATAGTCGTAACGAATATTCAGCAGCAAAAATAAAAGTGAAAAACAATTGATGTAATTTGACAATGTACTTTTGAGAATTTTATGAGGTCTTTTATCGGAAGTAATCCAGTGCAAGAAACGTGTTTCGGCTTCACAGCCTCTTCAGTTGCATGGTACCTGTGGGCGAGCCAATCCCTTTTAGGGACGAAAGCCTTACATAAGGGACGAGAATGTCACAGTTACATTGCAGCGTGTAAAGTGAAAATACACTTCACGCACTGCAGAGATGACATATCGCTACATGTCCAGTGAAGAGATCACCTGACATTGTAGTGATTGGCAGTCGATTGTTCAAGGGCTGGTATTTTCAATTGCTAGAGCTGTAAGATAACTTTGAAAGAACTTTGATTGTTTATTAGGTAACCTTTAATTTTACAAACTTTTTTCTATGACTAAGCCTCAATAGAAACAAGCGTCTTCATGTGGATTGAAATTAGAGGTAACAGAAATTCATACTCTCAGAATACTTTATCCCTCTTTCCAAGCCCTCTACGTTTTTATCTCTTGATTTATCTCCTTGAGAATGCTTGGCACGTACACGTTGTACATGGTGGACAGTACTGATAAATTCTGAGAATAGAACTTAACTTTGTGGGGATCTACTTTATTGTGTAACATTTACCTTTCTGGCTATTATTTTAACATTGCGACATTGAAAAAATCAGCATGACGAGATGGCGTGCCAATATCCACTAGAAGAATATTCTAACGACCTATTCACCCTAATGGCTGTCAAAATATCATTAGTTCTAATTAGTTCTATTCGGTCAGAAATTTTCAAGATTGTTGACCATCATTGATTATTATGCCGAATTTATCAGCCATCTGCAAAGGCTTACTTAGAATGTCTCAGTGATTGCTTGACTATAACATGTCAATTTTCATATCATGTCTAAAACGTTTTTAGCAGTTTAGTTCGTGTGAAATGATCAATTTCAAACGAAACAGTTGCAACTTTGAAAGGCACAGAGAGAAGACGCAATCTGCACAATCTTTATTAAATTAATAGTCGCGATTAGAAAAAAATTTACTCACTAGCACAAATGTAATTATGTGCTTTGTGCCATTTTCAGCAGTTAAAACGCTTTGCACCAGTACTGTTCTGAACCTAGACTGTATAATAAGAACACAAATCTTTACGTGACCAAAAAAATTCGCAAACACGCGTCAAGATTCTTTTTTATATACACCAAACCTACCGGCACTAGTTATTCTCCCAAAGCATCGGGCACAACACTCTAATTAGGAATTTTCGCTACAATCCGCTTGAATGGCGACAAATATTTAAGCCGATCTCATTCGCTGGGCAGCAACTTTTCATAGTTTAGTAATCATTCTAAAGCTTGAATCGCTAGCTAGAGTCCTACGTGCTCGGTTTTTCAAAACACTTTTGATAGCGCTGTAAAATCTAGAATAAGGTTAGTTTCACGCGATCATCTGTTTTCTTTTCTTATCTCGTTTATATTTCGCCAAACAAGACTCCTTCCTTGAAGTGCTAGAACTCAGTTTATAGCACCAGTTTCGATGAACCCAAAAATATGTTTGATTTTTAAGAAGATCTCTAATCTTCGTTAGTCTATTGGTCTTTCTGACTAAAACAGAACAAGTAAAAAAGCTATCTCATTCTCTGAAGAAAAATTTTCCATAGAAGTATCAGTAACTTATCGAAAGCTTAGACTTTAGGTTACAGTCCCACGTCGTCGGCTTTTCAAAACGCCCTTTATAACGTTGCAGCATCCAGACCCAAAATTATGTCTCACACTCGCATTTTACGTTCATTTTTATCATGCGTGTGATTCGTTGGAAACCGAAAGGCATATCAGTATGTAAATAAATTTCGTAGTATCTTAGTCAATCTTTCTATCTACAGATTCTTCCAAGACGGAGGACACAATTGCAATTCAATAACAAATTATCGACCATCCCGCCCCGCCGCGCCCCTGCCACGGCCTTCTCCTTATTGAATAGCCTGTTAACATTGTTACCGAAAATATTAAACTCGATCTTATTTTTCCTGCTAAAGCGAATTTCCACTAACCACATTGCTAGATTCAGAAAACATTACACTAGATGACCACTAGTAGTCTAAAGAAAGAGCTCTGTCCAAAGAGTTTTAAATCACTAATAAAAGACCAGAGGAAATCATTTTGAGTTCTTTGAAGCTTGCGCTATAGTTTGAGTACTAGCACTCTGAGGAAGGAGTTTTCTTTAGCGAAGTCATGCGAGATGAAAGAAAAAAAAACGCGTGATTGTATAAAGCATGATTTTATTTTGAAAGTTACAGTGTTGTAAAAGGTGTTTTGAAAAACTGGCGACGTAGGGCTGAAGTCGCAAGTCTAAGCTTTCCAGTGGCTACTAAAACTCGTATGAAAATTCCTGTCTAGAGATTGAGATCGGCTCAAATATTTGTCGCCGTCTAACCGAATTCTACCGATTTTCTAACAGAATTGTCTAGCAGAAATTGCTTAAAAGGAATGGATAGCTCGTTTTGTGTTTATTGAGACCACGCACAAATTCAGTATTTGCTAATAATTACTTTTGAGCGAACATGTCATATGCGCAAGTTGGTGTATAAATTCCCTTGTGAGAAATGAGTACGCTTGGTCAGAAAATCTACGTAAGAAATACACTAGAATCGGACGTGTTCCCATTTCAGACTTGATTTGAGGAAAATGACCTGCCTGTGTATGGATAGAAAGACTTTCAATATTATATTAGAATAGGGATCGAGCACCGGTGACGTTTCACCTGTTATTGTTGTAAAATAAAGAGGTACTCTACATTGTACAAAAAAGTACTGTTCATAAACTCTTTATCTCACACGTGGTCCTTTATGATTGTAAGAGCACACCTTTATACTCATGCAGTAAGCTAATATTGTTACTACCATCAGTTTTACTGTTTCATAGCTGCAAAAAAGCACATCTTATCCGTTTTCCGTTTTGAAGAAGTGCTTGGATGCCGAGCAACCCTGTAGACTAGAATTTCTATGTGACATTCTTCTCTGGACTACATAAGTAGTCTTTTCTAATCAGAGGATTTTAATCGACAATGAACTATACAAGCACTCCTCACCGTTGCAGAATGAACCTTATTGCTGATTTGACTTCTCTTGAGATGGGCAGACGAATAGTAATTAGAATCTTGGTTGAGCTTCTGATCTTTAGTAAATTAAAGAAGCTACAAAGCTCACACCAGTAGACTAGTGTCAACTGAAGATTGTAATTTGCAACCCAATACGCATGAGGAGATCACGAGCATAGTGTCGTTTCGACCCAGCAATGTGGCTCACAATGCTTCAAATAAGGATCATATAAAAATCAACAAGAAAATAGATCTGCAAATTGAAACATTTTACTCGGTAGTTTGATTCGCCGTTTTGTAGTCTTTCCCACTCTTCGTTAGAATGCAGGAAACAAGGTAGAATGTTTCCAATACTTAGTAGTTGAACGCTACACGTTCCTAAAGATGGGTGATCGATTATCCATTTGTGTACGATAGGTTATTTCACGATGGAGATTGGATACAACATTTCAACGTTTTTATGTTTTACTAAGAGATGAAGAGATCACAAATAGAGCGACCATTTTTCTTGTCGATGACTAACTCCACTGAGTTCATATTACAATGGAAGACGGTCCATGTCCCTTGTCAAAATAAAACTTATTATTTTGTGAATTGATTCCTTTTTGGTTCCAAGTGTTCCAACTAAAACGAGTGCTTATTATTCTCAGTTCCTACCAATGATGTAAATGGTGTGACCTTAGTAAGAAGAAGTGAATGCTTTCGACCCAACAAAATTTATAGTACTAAAATTCAAAGGTTTCCAAATTTTCAGAATGGTTCTTTATTCTCATTTCTAGCAATCCACGTGAATTTCTGCTCTGAAATACTCGTTCATGATCAGACGGTAACTTTAAAGAAGCTGTCAAAGCTGGCCTCTAAATCGACCTTCAAGTTGTTGCAAAATGAAAGTGTAGAAAATTATGCTGCAATATGAATTCAAGATCGATGCAGCTAGTGTTCCTTTGGCAAACGTTAATGGCTGCTTTGTGATAGACTAGGTCCCAGAAAGTGTGATGATTCTTCTTCCATACATTCTTCTATACCCTCTGCATCATTATTAATCGTTGCTAATGAAAAGTAAATGTAAATCTCTTCCAAATTCTTCCGCTAATGTGACTTAGGATTGCCGTTATCCAAAACTATTTTTTTGCCAAGCCTTGCAAATGTGAATTTTTTTTCGATGTTGAGCAGTTCAAAGCGTTACTTTTCCAACTGAAACTCAATTATGCCGGCAATTGTAGAATTTCTATGTCGTTTTTCTCTGCTTCTGCGAAGCGATAGTGTTCAAAAAGACCACTGAATGCATACTATAATTAGACTCAATTAACACTACTATAAAAATGACCCCGTTACATAAATTTTGCTAAAGTTCGCTATAAAGCAAGTGTATAGAAGAAACGAAAAATATGCAGTGTCAAAGGCAGACTGTCTAGCCAAGCAAATAATAAAGAGGCAATTATTGTAGAATTGGTTTGCATGTATCCGTTTCTGGTGAGCAGCTCCGACTGAAAAACTGTTGGCATCTCAGATGAACGAGAGCGTGGATCCGGTAGTGGAATATCTAGTTAACATGAACAAAAAAATATGGGTTTCATAGGAATAGCCACTTGAATGCTAACGATTTATTGCAGAAACTCCGAACGCTTGCTCAATTTTCGGCTGAGATTTTGCTGAATAATGAATTTCTTCAGCGTTGGCTGAAATTCGTCAACAAACTATAGTATCGTAATGAAAGTGCAAAGTCAATGCTTTGGCGAAATTGTTCATCGATTAGCAATTCAACTAAGAGATTAGCAGTTCAACTAAGACGATACGGAATCGCTCCAACACGGAACGGTCTATTCGGCGCCAGTCATCGTTCATTAAAAAAACCGTAACACGGAAATTACGTCGCTGACGTTGCGCTCGACTCCTCATCCACATTGCATACAAAACATAATTTTTACGTTCCATATCGAAAAATTCTAGCTACCGTTTTGAAAATAAGAGAGGAATTTTTTCGATAGACATTTTGAAGGCACTGTAACTTTGTCCTTATTGAATTAAATGTTCTTGAGGACAGTACTCATTTTGCTGAAAGTGAAGTCAGGTAGCAGTCCTCCAAAAAGCTATACCAAAGCTGCACAGGGATCTATAACCTAAATAACGAGTTCTATTGTCATCACTAGTGAAAATCTTGGAATAGTTCTGGATGCATTCTGCTCAATACTTTTCCTGGTGACTACTTGGAATCGTTATTTTGGACAAAAGAGTTAGAATTCTGAAGATGATTATTAAAATAAACCAGGTGGAATAAAAAGGCAGGATCTGAATTTTATAGTTACACTAACACATTTTGTACAAACAAGACAAATCAGTGAAGAGTTCACAAGCGCTACCCTAATGGTGAGACTTCGCTATACTAAATGTGAAACGAAAATTTTCGCTTCGTCTGCGCACCGTGGAGAAATTGCAAAGAATTGACGACGTCTCATAAGCATCCACCTATATCAAAAACTTTAACGTTTCACTGCCGCTAAAAAACTTTGACCTAGTACCGCCTCAGTCGCTCTAGGCACCACCACTTTCTTTTTCAATCTCAACTCATTAATTACTCTAGCATAATTAGGGATCATTTGAGTTTACTTTACCAAAAATCGGTGCTCCAACGTAGTTGTTTCTACTGAAAAGTGTTGGAACGGTTTAATACGTATATAAATATATATATCGTATGTATATGCTATTTATACATATGTATATGTGTATGTACATATAATTTATTTTATTTGCACTGCCGGTCATCACAATTTCTTTTTTTAATTATGCGAGTCCCAACACTCCTAGTATTCGATTCGTTTTTGTCGTGTCTAAGAGCGTCACTTTTTCCTCTAATCTCAGTTCATGGACAGCTGAATTGAAGCGAGAGTCTGCTTCAATTCGTGTTAGAACTTAGTGCTTCAATGTATTCATTCTTTCTACAAGTAATTCGGACGTCACTCATAGCCTTTGTTTTCTTCATATCAGTGAGTTCTTGAGTCTTGTTCCTCGCCGTGT
Source organism: Parelaphostrongylus tenuis (assembly GCA_019055375.1). Taxonomy (NCBI): domain Eukaryota; kingdom Metazoa; phylum Nematoda; class Chromadorea; order Rhabditida; family Metastrongylidae; genus Parelaphostrongylus; species Parelaphostrongylus tenuis. Next base: position 33,461 of record JAHQIW010003293.1, on the reverse strand, counting down.
CTGGAAATTCTAGTAAAATCCTGAAAAATTTTTTTGGTCCACCAGGTCACGGCTCTACTGACCAGTATTTCATGAAACAGTAATACAGATAAAGTGGTGGGAACCGAAATTAAGCCGTGGCTACTAAGGAATGGCGCATTACATAATACTTTTTCTGAGTGATCGCCTCCAAGCACCTCTTTCTCATCCGGTATTTAGCATGTATTTCGCATCACCAATCGATTTCCAGGTGTTTGTGAAAATTATAATCTATCAAATAAGTCACCTTGAAAATTTTTTCTCTGTAATAATTGCGTAAGGAATTTCTGCAATTCTCTGGGAAACCAAAAGTTTTAAGAGACCCTTGACGATTTAAGGGAATGCAGATGTCCTTACCTCTGACATTGCTGCCTTTAAAATGCTAAGTATGAATTTAATATTGTCACATAAATTTTTTGATACACAATTTCGAAAACTCATTTGCATACAATGGTACAAGCTTATCAATTTTTTTAGGGACTAGAAGTGATCAGCCAAGCAACGTAGTCATACTTCCGACGACAGGTGTTTTCGTGATTTTGGTGCTAATCACCACCACCGTGTTAGGATGTGGAGTTATGCCGCCGGAAGGTAATGATCAGGAAAGTGTTATGGTACTGCAGGCAGCGGTAATCCAATCTCAAATGTAAGATCACATTAACTGGTAGTCTAATTACCGCTCCACGTGATCTCTCGACGGTTAGTCTCCTTTTGAACAATTTAGTAAAAGACTTATAATTATTCTTTTTTATTTCCAGGCAGAGTGAATAAATCTGACATCTCAGCAGTATGTTCCATAATCAGAGCCTTCATTAGAGGAGTTCTGAATATATGGTAACATTGAGAGAGTCTACAAATAGCTTGTCCCCCAGAATGATTAGAATTTTTCATTCTGAAGTAGACAATTGCGAAATCTCGTTGCAAAAAGCGGTAGAAACTTCATCCGGCTCCATATTATATGTCTCCCTGATGGCTTACAGTGGAAGCGCAGTATTACCATAGCAGTTCGTGGCAATGCAACAACTAAGGACACAACTATGACATTTTTAACACGTGCAGTAATGCCATCAGCCAGCTCGCTCTCTCAGATTTCAAGGTTTTCCATTTTAAAATGTGCAATGGCGTCGGGAAAAGGCCTAAAATTTCTGACAAATTGCCAGTTGTCCAGTGCCAAAACAGTTTGCATACCTTTATCTAATTTCAACCAGTGTAGCTAGAAGTGTTTTCCTAAGTTGTGAGACTTCGTTGTTTAAGTCTTTGATGTTCTCATACTGCAACGTGGTAGCGTACACCTCCTTGATACAATAATGTCGGAATTTCGAATCAACTTAGAATCCAGATCTGCTATGATTAGGAGGATTGCAAGGCACAACTACTATCAAGGATCTAAAGATGATGAGTAAATCTTCAACCTTTTATAACAGTCAGGTATAGTGCTTGTATAACGTCACTTCAAGTGATGCAATTTTATTCCATGCAGTTACGAAAGCCGTTTCACGTTGGAAATGTCACAGCTGTGAAAGAATTGCCTTAGAATTCTTTCTCGCAATTTCATGAGTGATATTACTTGGATTCCTGAATAGCTAGCCTCCACTAGTAGTGCACGCACAGCATGATTTCTTTTTATTACTCTAATCTGTTCAGTCATCGTCCGCCACTCAATTGATTTGGAAATTTCTTTTTCGACGTAGCGTGCCAAATGGCTCGTATTAAGTACATGTAGAATGAGAACGTCAGCGACGATATGTTCGGACGGAAGACACCTTGCCATAGATGAGGTTTCAAGGCCGAAACACGTGTATTGCACTGTATATGTGCCCATAGCAGACCACATGCATGGTTAAAAAAATAATCATCCGAAATAAGTCATACTCTGTTATGGTTATTTATTTACCTTCTTGAATGATCCAGTATTAACAAGATCTCATAGTACCCAAGCCAACATCTCCTGTATTGATTACGTTAGAGTTCTTACTTTTTCACGTGATAACAACAAGTCACTCCTGGGTCCCAGATACGATTTCAGTGATTCATTCTTTTCGCTACTTTGCCTTTTTTCGTAATAGAGGATTAGAATTCGTCCGATCAAGTTCATCACTGTCATAACTACTTCAAGAATAAATAAGTCTGCACCAATCCAGCTCCTCATCTATACAACATTCCTAGAGCACCCACATCGTGCGCAGTCAAACCGCTCGTTTCTTATGAAGTCATTCGATGTTACCGCACCTGGCATGCACGTTTTCAAAGACGCGCAATGCAAAGCATTTGCGATTGCTGGTAGAAAAGGAAGTAGAACAAAATGTATGGCTCGTCGATTCAACAGCTCATGAATTTTTTGAAAGAGTTTAGGCTGCTTTCCAAGTGCCTGTATAACAAATGGCATTGGTAGCCAAGCAACAAAAACACTAGTTCTTTACCCTCTCGTTCATCTTTCACATGCAAAAAAGCTTTGTTCAAAACATTCACCTACAACTAACCGTGTTTGCACGGAAAGAGAGTAATGAGAAAGTCACTATCAGCATAAATGGATTCACTGTTGATAAACTTTATCGAGCCAAACTGTTGATTGCTGACAGAATCACATGTGATAGCGGAATAGGATATATGATGGTGCTGTGATTAGTACACGGACTCTGCCTGAGGCTTAAAGTCTTACTCATCACTAAGCATTGAATAGTATAGAATCAGGACGTGCCATAAGGAATCACAACTGTTTTTGAGACTTTGCTCAAAATTATGTTATCTGACAACATATTTTGAGCTTTTCGTGAGGTCTGCCATGGCACCTATATAGTGAAAGACACGTATTTCGGCCTTGCAGCCTTGTCTCTTGCACGGTGCCTTTTCGTTCAATCATTTGATTGGAGATATAACCCCTATACAGTGGAATTGATGGCAAACATTTTACACTCAACATACGGTAGAGAAATCACCGTGGCGTTCTTTCAGAGTGATTGATTGTCGATTCCTTGGTGTACGAGTGTTGACTGGTCATATGTAGCAATACCTTTCAGTCGACCATTTTGAAATCTCGCTTAATACAATATATAACCCGATAACAATTTTGAACCATTCACGAGGTCTATTATGACAATTATATAGTGCAGGACACAAAAATTCGAAAAAGAAGGGTCCTATGCTCTATGTTTCACCAGCCGCGAGCAATCGACTTTACATCACTATTCTTTTTGTTGTTTTTGTTCTTTTTATGATTTTATGATCATTCGGTACGAGTAAATAATTTGCCATGAGATCCTTATATGTAACACGTGTGTACCTTTGCAAGGAACTGAGTGAGCCGAAAGGTGCGTGCAGCTGACGCGACTGTAATGCCTAAACACCTATCTTGCAGTGTATAAGTTTCATAAAGTTTTCATGAAGGTTAAAAATATGCTATCAGAATTACGACACTTGGCATGACAGATATGCATCTTCAGCGACCATGACAAATAACTGCTGACTACGGTCAAAACTTGAAATCAGGACTCATAAGGAAGCCGTAACGAAACAATGGCACGTCAAATCCAATAAGGGAGGATACCATTGAAATTCTCTTTTATAACAAACACAATGAATGCCGCTATCAAAATTTGTTTAGGATACGATAGTCTGAAAAGTGTAGATTGATAGATATTCCACCTGATAGACTACGTTATATATTCATTCGGAATTGTCTGCATGGCCTTCTGTGTAAAACAGAGGATTGCGCGATTGTTCCAACGATTGAAACAGAAAATGCGTGATTTCATGCGTAATATACCTAATGAGTTGTAAGCCATATGGTGCTGAATACATAGGCAAACGGGCACATCTTTTTATCAACTTCGAACGCTTAGGTGGAAAATAGAAAAGCTCGGTTAGTGCTTCCTCAGGTGCATATAGAGCAGAAAGACAGACAGAGACAACTTAGGCGAAGAAGTAAGAATCTTGAAAGACAAGTCAAAAGCGCTAGAGCTGTAATTTGAGAGAGCGAAAAAACCTTGAGGTCTTCTGAATGAGTTTCATGAATTCAAGATTGAAGAGAAGAGAAAAATGACTTAGTATAACAAATGATATAGCTCCCTTATCTCAGATTTACTTCCTGATTGAATAAGGTTCATTCCTCACAGGTGACACAATACATACCGGTGATCTCTTTCATAAAATTAGCTCAGCTGCGGATTCCCATATTGTAGCCGGAGAATTGGATTAATTTTGCATTAAAGATCCTTCAAGTATGCAAAATAATAACAGGTGAAATGATATAATGCGTCTAGGCACTGAAGGTGGCACAATCGCCGAAACGTTGAGCATTGTTTATGAAGAAAATGCCAACCAGGTGCTTTGTATAGAAAAGGACAGTTTGTGAGATACTTTTGTTCAAGTGATAACCTTCTAGAATCTTGTAAATTGGCCTTTAGGCTGAAAGTAGGTCGCTGCTTAAAAAAAATGTAAAATGTATGTTTTTGAAGCTGAAAGCATTTAGTGTTCCATCAAAATACTTCAGAAACGACTTTATTCTGTAAAGAATGAGATCCTTGAAAGAGTGATAATTCCTCTCCCACACCTCTTGCACTATACAAGCGAATAATGATCTTCTCTAGTGAGAGATGAGGGTTTTTTCAAACTGCGCGTTTGAGCAAGCCGTTTTTTTCTAGAGAAATCCCTCTTATTAAGACGATTATTAGTAAAATATGTATGTCGTTTTTCTCTATTCCTGAGAAACAATGCAACTCGAGAAGTTACTGAGTGATATTACACTTAAGATGTATTGAAATCTATTGTATGAATCTTCTTTTCAACTTATTTTCAACCAGTATATCATGAGTAAGATAAACAAAAGGCCATCAAAGTGGTCTATGCCGAGAAAGTACTGCCTACATAGAAAACTACCAGTAAAAACTCGGTGATCTACGGAGTGTACGCAGAGCTTGCTTATTGCGGGAGCTTGAATGAAGCCACGCTTTATTAGCTTTGACTTCATATAATTGCAAAACACTCTTAAGAAAAAGAGCTTGACGTTGAAAGCATCTATGTTCCTTAAGAATATGAATTGCTAGGAGCATCAACGCAAATCAATCAGTCGGTGGAGCTGAAACTTTACCCGAATGGACTTTTGCGAGGTCCTGTGTCATTTTAGTAGAACAAGCTAGCATCAGTTGAGCATAACGATGTCAAATGGCAGATGGTTTTGAAATCAAAGCTAATTGCAAGCCACTGATCAAAAACAGCATGGTTGCTTTTGTATTTCTGCTGCGCAAACACAACACTGTGTGGAGTTTTGATAATTACTCCAGTATTGAGAAGACGTCGGCGGATGCTTTTCGTCATTGACTGAAATTGTATGATTAACCACACTATCACACTAATAAAGGAATGAGAATGTTGTGACGAAAGTGCACGTCCTTGAGAAGATCAGATATAAACGATACGGAATATGCATCACTATTATTTTATTTACATGACTAGTCATCACATGCGAATCACGACACTTTTAACACACGATTGGTATCCTCGTAAGCTGTTTCCGCCAAGGTCACCAAACATTCCACGTTTTGCTTCGAGTGCTGCCTGGGCATTTTGTTTTTCCAAGGTTTATGTGTATACTGGTCGGACACACTCTTTGCAATTTAGGAGGTACTGGTGCTAGGGTGTTTCGTGAAATGTTTGTTGATTTATTGCAAGAGACTGCTAGAGGGGGGGGGGAGGATCTTTAGCAGTTATTCTTTCGAATAACAGCTATTTTTCCTTTCAGCCGTGCTTAATTCTATTACATACTAATAAATGTTCAATATCCATTTGTAACCAGTCAGCATAGTCAAATCGTTGCATAAGAAAAAAGTCATTGTAGCCGCTAGTGTCTTCCCCTAGCAGAGGGATCCGTTTATCGCCTTTCATCTGGATGCCGAACTGTGTTTTACACTAGTTACAGACGAGCAGTTACTGGATAGCTGGCTAAGAGTCACGCCCATCATAGTTTATTTGCCTACAAACGTCGCGTCGAAGTCGACAGCATCTAATTACAGCTCTTTCCTCTCCTGCTTGGTTTTTCCAACCTTTGTTTTGATTTGCTTGAGCCAAAATAGTGCCAATTGAAATCTCACACTACATCGTGATCAACTTATTGAAGTTATCATCGCTGTTTTCTGCTATCTCATTAAGTGATATGATAAGTCTCTATCGTCAGTGCTAATCTATTTCTTAAACACTGTGCTGGGTGTAAACTCATTAATATACTTCTTCACATGTGTATGATACGTAACTTACTCCACTTCGCATTAGGCCACTCTCGCAAGTCCTCTTACCTCTCACAGAACAGTCATAATCAAACGTGCCTTATAAAATGTCCACATCTTGTGATATTCGATACCGTGGTATTCTATCCCACACCCGCATGTCATATTATAACTCCGTCCCTTCACATAGCCGCTGTCCTCAACCATCTTTTGCCTATCATACACGTATATAATCTCCAGATCTGTTTCTCACTATACTTCACGAATAGCATTCAGAAACCGCGCGTGCTAGGAATCACAGTCTTATCAAAGAAGCACAGTGCCTTTCAGATCAGTGAAACCCTTGCAAGGGATGAACTCCTACATATAAAGAGTCGGCGCCAAATTATATACACTGCATGTCAGGTGATAAAATCCTCCGACATTTCAGTTTCAAGGCAAGTAGTTGACCTCTAAACCAGAAATATCTTTGAAAAAATTTTTACTCATAATATCCCTCGTTCCTGTGGCGATAAATTACCTTTGACTCATGAACATGATCCCCTTTTTGTTATGTTGAAGCAGTGAAAACAAAAGTACGTACCCCATCCAGTTTGCTCTGACTGTTCGGCTGGAGCCTGCGGTCAGCTTTTAGCCAAACTTTCGCAGGTCATTCATTATCTCAAATCTCGACAAAATAATGCTGCCTTTTGTTTTTCTAAAGGTCATTATAGATCATTATAGAGTGCTGTAAGAGCGAAGTAAGATTATAATTCACGCCCGAAGTAGTTACGTCGTCTTCTATACGCTATAGCTGATTCTTTGGTAATTATAGGCTGAATTCAAATGGCAGAGGTATTCCATCGCCACAGAAAGGGATGGGTTATTACAAGCGAAATTACTAATACATCGAAATTACAGTATTTTCACTGCTTTTTTCGCAGTGTTATTATGTTCTTATATAACTAAGAGAATTGAGTGGTGAACAAAAAACACGGCCTCAGGCGGGAATCGAACCCACGTTTCATCCTATGCGGGGACGCGTGCTCTACCACTACACCACTGAGGATAGGATGAAACGTGGATTCGATTCCCGCCTGAGGCCGTGTTTTTGCTCACCACTCAATTCTCTTAGTTATACAAGCGAAATTTTTTTAAACATATTTTGTGTTAGAGAACGCCTACTTATCCTGAAGATCTTCATTTTTCAACGGTAATGCCACATCTTTGTAGAAAAAAAATTATTTTTTAACCTCTGCTGTATATTTCCATCGCCTGTCTTGTAGGAACGTAGCTCGAAAGCACATATTCTACGACTAAACACTTTTAGTAGAGGTTTATATGAAGGTATTTGGTGTGTATTTGGAGTTTGAGCGCACCTTCATCTTCGCAGAAACATATTTCTGATTGGCAGTTTGTATATTGACGAAGTTCAAAACCTTTTACTCGATATATCTACTCAACATTCAAACAAGGCATTATCAATAACTTTAAGGTGTCACCACTCTTATATTGCATCATGGGATCTACATTTTCTTCTAATCTCTTACAATATCACTGTTGGCACATCCTGTTGCAAAAAGTTTTTTTAAACATAAGTTGCGCGCATGATGCAACAGACGGTAGAGCGAATTTTCGTGATATCAGTATCGATAGTCTAGGGATAGCAGATGCTTCTACACTGTGAATATTAGTTGGTATGACCAAATAAAATTCTTTATTTAACCGCTTTTAGCGGTGTTATAATGTTACGAACATACCTCTAGCCGTTGCACTACTGACTACCATTTTGCCCATCACTCTTTCTCAAGTTGTTATGCTAAAATAATGTTCAGAGGGGGACATATACGGCCTTCATCGGTTCTCTTAGTACACGATTTTCCCTTAACTCACAAAATTCCGCTGCATTTTATGTTTCTGACTTTTCTTTACGTACGTCAGCTTTTGATAATGAGATTCAAACGTATGACTAACAGACAAACAGCTCACTGTTCTCCATTTTTTAAATTTCGATGGTGATTCAAGAGCACATGGGGCACAGTGGTTAGTGGTGCTTCTCGCCCACAAAATCGATGTTTCAATTTGACGCTCATGGTCCAACAAGCCATCCATGCCTCCGGGGTCAGTAAAATGGTACCGGACTGGCCGCTCGATACAGCGGGAGACCACCGCGAGTCATTGCAAGGGTAGATATGCATTCAGTCACCTCAGAACGATGTTAGAAATTGAAGACGAGCGCATGACGCATCCCTATAAGGATTGATCAACGCCGAGAGCTTTATCCTTATCCTCTCTGTGATGTTCACCCTTTCCTTCTTGGATTATATAAAAAATATCACAACCAAGATATCGTCATTCTATAACGATATTACTATCGACGTAAGAAGAGGGGTTCGACAAATCGATGCGATCGCACCAAAATTATTCACTGCCATCCTCAAAACGTAAGGCTAACAATAAGATGAGACGATGCGGCAGTGAAATTGAAGGTCGTCAATCAAATCATCTTCGCTTTACCGATTATGTCGTCCTCATAACACCAGGTATTAGTGAGACGCAGCGAATATTGATCAATTTAGACAACTCCTGTGGAAGGATTGGTCTCCGAGTAAATCTAACGGAAACGATTTTTATGATGAAGGGATTGGTTTCCAATGCCGTATTTACGCTCAACGGAACGAACATCTCCGAATGATCCACTTATGTCTATTTAGGTCGTCAAATCAACATGATTAACGACCTAGCTCAGAGTTGAGCAGTAGAAAACGAGCGGCTTGGGTAACGTTTTAGATCACCGACGAAGTAGTGAAGCGAAGAAAGAAGGTCCGACTACATGCGCATCTTTTAAACTCGAGGGTTAGCCCTGCCCTAACGTATGCAGCAGAAACCTGGTCGCTACGTAAGCAGGATGAAAGATCTTTTACCGCTGTTAAACGCGCAGTCGGAAGATCGATGCTAAGGGTACGCGGATCTCGAAAATGAGAAAAGGGATCCGAAGTTCCGAGTAAAGATGCCGATCACGCCAAGCTATCAAAAATAAGGTGGGCTGGACATGTCATGCGCTTCAACAACAAACGAGGACGGGACCCGTTATCGACTAGATTCCTCGGAGTGTCAAGTGTTCCACGAAAAAACCACCGACCCGATGTCCGATTTGTTCACGAAAAGCCTAGAAGAGAACTATGATGCTCAAAAAACCCCTACAGCAAAGAGGATCCACTGAGCTACTCTTACACGCGACAGAGAAAAATGGAAGTGTTGCCTGTGCCCGCTCGAGTCAATCGACGATCAACACGACGACAGGTGATACAGGTGATGGTGGTTCATCGGTCTTGTATAATACAAGGGAAAACCAAAACAACAAATCTTGTATATTTATCTACGGATAAATCTCAGGACCGACTACCTACTGACCTCGGCATAGTTTGAATAAATCAGTATCTTCTTCTGATTAGCCGCTCCGAGGTGTTATCGATATCATTTGTTGAATATCAGCGAAGCATATAACAATACAGTAAATAATGCAGCATATTACAACAGTCGTGGTGGCTAACGTTTCGGCAAGGTTCGCCATCTTCAGAGCCTGGAAAGGTCAAATTGATTCGCAAATGATTAAATCAAAGGCCTTCATAACCCCAGCAGAAAATGTAAGAGATAAATTTTGAGCTCGCATAGAAAAAACCTCATTTTAAAAACACTCACCGCTTGGATGTTTTAGGTCTTTCAATTAATCATTGAAGACCTGCCATTTGGAGTCTTTGTTAATGTAAGACTGTGCCTGGCTCAGGTCGGGAATATTAGCCTGAGATATGGTGCTAGGTCACGCGTTATTACGAGGCATTCTTCTTAGCGGTTCATTTTTGGGCCTTTGCTATGTATCCAAAAGGCTTCCAAAGTTTTACGCGTAGACGTTTTCGATTCCTGTGCAAGGACCGTGAATTTAAAGTCAAAATCTGCTCCCTTATGCTTCTGTTCCCTATGCATGCCTAGTGGGGTTTCTGGGTCGGAGTTACGTTTCCCAGCTAGGTGCTCTTTTACGCGGATGCAGAGTGGTCTACCCGTTTCGTCAATATTTCATCCCCGCTTGCCTCGCAAGAGATCAGGTAAATTGTACCCGACCTCATGCAGTCGCCGTCTCCGCCGTTTGGGCAAACTTTGCAGTCGTTGGTTTCGCAGAGAAGATCATACAGTCGGTTGCGGTATAATTGGCGCTTTGGTGTTTTTGGTGGTATCTCGACTGCTGCTGAATTATCTAAACCTGCTCTTTCTAAGCAGCGTTCAATGACTGCACTCACTTCGTTGGGAATAAAAGGCAGGATGAATGGAACTTTATTCTCGCTAGACCTTCCGTGTAGAGGCGCCCAATTTCCTATTAATTTAACCCGAGAAGCTCCTATCGTGTTCTAGCCATTTGAGCTGGCTATTTTTTGCGCCAAGCTCAGGGACTCTACCTTGTGTTCTTTTCCTGTGCACGCATTAGCAGCTGTTCGAAACATGTTTTTTATGAGTGCGCATTTTGTGTCCGAGGGATGAGCAGATAGGTAGTGAACAAGGATGTTTTTGTTGCCTGGTTTACGATACCACTTTGTGTTGTAGGAGATTTTAAAGAGGTTAACTGAACGCTTAAAAATGGAAGCCAATTTGCCTTAGGCTTCTCACGGGTGGACGTTATGTACTCTAACTGGCTATTTAACAACTCAAAACATTTGTCCATCTCCTCTTGCGTTGAGCAGACGACAAAACAATCATCTATATACCTACAGTAGAGTAATGACCGGAGATCGAATATTGGTGCTTCTACTTTAGACATAAAAGCAATAGCAAGGGTCGGAGTTAGTCGTTGTCCCATTGCCAGCCCTCTGATCTGCGCAAAATAAATCCCAGACCAGGTAAAGAATGAGCAGCTTAGGCACTCTTTTAAAAGAGCCATGACCTGCCGAATGGAGAAGCCATACATGTTCGTAGTTCGTTCGTGCTCCGTAAGAAGCTCGATATGGCTTGCATTGCGGACTGATTCTACACGTTTGTGTAAAGAGCGGTTACGTCGAACGATTCCATTACGTACGCGTTGTTGGGAGACGCGTTACAAAGACGATCCAAGAACATTTGGGTATTGGTAAGATGGGCTGTAATGTATTTCAGTAGTTGGAGTAGTATTAAGTTTAAAAACCACGTTATTCTCTCCGTTGGCCCGTCTACACAACTGATGATGGGTCTAACTTTGAATTTTGATGGATCAGTAGACGCAAGATCATCAGTACATTTCAACTTATGAGTCTTAATAAGTAATTACAAGACTCAGCATGATGGTGGATTAAGTTCAGTTAAGAAATAACGGAAGATTTTAAACCAGCCGATCTTGCCATTTTTACCCATTCACTATTCAACTTTCGATATTGTTTTTGAAATTCCTTATTAGATGATGGACGATAGAGTGTAGTGTCCTCTAGGTGTTTTTTCGTTATCTTAACATCCAACTTATGGGGAGTTACCACGAACTCTCCTCCCACTAACGGATAGTCGAATGGTTTTGGACTTTATTTGCTCCCGTATCTGTCGTATACCGTTTTTCTGCGTTGATGTTAGGTTGGAGCTAAACTTTTTTGTGCGATATTGATTAAGGATTCTAAGAAGTTCGTCCGAAAATATGCGAAAATTGATATCAACTTCATTATTAGGGCCTTGTTGACTAAACAACGCTCGAGGAAAAGGCTGTTGGCAATGCGCCTACATTTTCCTGCTGTTCGCGCCTATTGAGTGGTTCTAGTCTAGCTTTATAGCGGAGCCGATCTTGAAGGTCTTGCAAATTGCACGCGACACTACACAGGGTTTCCTTAGAAATGGATTGCGCTGGTGAGAAACTTGGGCACATTTCTAAGAGCGAGTGTGCATTATCGGGTAGAGTCATGCCTCCTATCACGGTGACCCTTGATGTTTCCGGCACATTATTGTTGTTAGTTAGACTCTTAGGGCTCTCGCTAACGGTGTTATAGTGTTTTGTTGAAGTTTGCCTATGTGAATTGTTCAAAAGTTTTTCAAATTTTCTGCATATGGTTACTTTAGCGTTTGACCTAATAGATTCGCAAATCAAGATTGACCCACTCTTGATTCTCCTCCAAAGGCGATCCTATAAATACTGAACACAATAAAATTCCTTCGACTCACACTTCTATGAATGAGAATACATTAGATCTTGTTTAAATCGAAGTGCTTCTCGTAGGAGTCTTAATTCGATGCTCAATACTCGTTGATCGTCTCCTGGTCACCCGCATAGCTCGTGAAGTCGTTTTCGCCTGATGAAGTTGGGAACGATTCGGTGTTTTAGGCAGCGACGAGGAAAATAATTATTTGTCTAGCTAAGACGATCTTTTGTTTCAGTGACAGGGTCTCTTTCACTAGTCGGAAATACTTGACTGAAACAGTTTGTAATAAATCCGCCTGTTCATTGTATTCCCACCGGTAGTGATAATTTTCCACTAACTAGAAAACTAGGAAAAATCAGAAAGTAAGAACGTGATATATATACTTTGCCATAGTGAGAACGTGATGAAGTAGACCTTGCCCGCGAAGAAATCTGGAAGCACTTTGGATTAACACCACCAATCCAACTATGAACCGCAAGCAGGAATGTCTCGTCATCACTCGTGATATGAGTCAGCATACAAGAATGTTGTTTGATAGATAGAGTGCATTACGAGCCTATATGATCCCCCTCCGGTAATCTCTACTTGAATTGTTCATTGGAACACATATAAAAAGCGGTATGTTGAGAATTGATTTGTGTTTGATACGATTGAAATTGAGGTCTACTGATTTTTTCGAAAGGAGTAATGGAGGTGCTTGACTGATTGGACTGCGGACAAGACTCATAAGTTGGCACGCACTGATGACCTTGCGTCTACTGATCCATCAAAGTTCAAAGTTAGACCCATCATCAGATGTGTAGACGGGCCAACGGAGAGAATAACGTGGTTTTTAAACTTGATACTAGTCCAACTACTAAAACACATTCCAGCCCATCTTACCAATACCCAAATGTTCTTGGATCGTCTACATAACTCGCCTCCAACAACGCGTGCGTAATGGAACCTTTCGACGTAACCGCTCTTTATACAAACGTGTCGAATGAGTCCGCAATGCAAGCCATATCGAGCTTCTTGCGGAGCACGAACGTACTACCAACATGTATGGCTTCTCCATTCGGCAGGTCATGGCTCTTTTAAAAAAGTGCCTAAGCTGCTCATTCTTCAGATGGTCTGGGAATTATTTTGCGCAGATCAGTGGGCTGGCAATGGGACAACGGCTAGCTCCGACCCTTGCTATCGCTTTTATGTCTAAAGTAGAAGCACCAATATTCGATCTCCTGCCGTTACTCTGCTGTAGGTATATAGATAATTGTTTTGTCGTCTGCTCAACGCAAGAGGAGATGGACAAATGTTTTGAGTTGTTAAATAGCCAGTCAGAGTACAGAACGTCCACCCGTGAGAAGCCTAAGGCAAATTGGCTTCCATTATTAAGCGTTCACTTAACCTCTCTAAAATCTCCTACAACACAAAGTGGTATCGTAAACCAGGCAACAAAAACATCTTTGTTCACTAACTATCTGCTCATCCCTCGGACACAAAATGCGCACTCATAAAGAAACATGTTTCGAACAGCTGCTAATGTGTGCACAGGAAAAGAACACAAGGTAAAGTCCCTGAACTTGGCGCGAAAAATAGCCGTCTCAAATGGCTACAGCACGATAGGGGCTTCTCGGTTAAATTATGAGGAAATTCGGCGCCTCTATACGGAAGGTCTAGCGAGGATAAAGTTCCATTCATCCTGCCTTTTATTCCCAACGAAGTGAGTGCAGTCATTGAACGCTGCTTAGAAAGGAGCAGGTTTAGATAATTCAGCAGGCAGTCGAGATACCACCAAAAACACCAAAGCGCCAATTATACCGCAACCGACTGTATGATCTTCTCTGCGAAACCAACGACTGCAAAGTTTGCCCAAACGGCGGAGACGGCGACTGCATGAGGTCGGGTACAATTTACCTGATCTCTTGCGAGGCAAGCGGGGATGAAATATTGACGAAACGGGTAGACCACTCTGCATCCGCGTAAAAGAGCACCTAGCTGGGAAACGTAACTCCGACCCAAAAACCCCACTAGGCATGCATAGGGAACAGAAGCATAAGGGAGCAGATTTTGACTTTAAATTCACGGTCCTTGCACAGGAATCGAAAAACGTCTACGCGTAAAACTTTGGAAGCCTTTTGGATACATAGCAAAGGCCCAAAAATGAACCGCTAAGAAGAATGCCTCGTAATAACGCGTGACCTAGCACCGTATCTCAGGCTAATGTTCCCGACCTGAGCCTGGCTCAGTCTCACATTAATACAGACTCCAAGTGGCAGGTCATTGATGATTAATTGAAAGACCTAAAACATCCAAGCGGTGAGTGTTTTTGAAATGAGGTTTTTTTTATGCGACCCCAAAATTTATCTCTTACATTTTCTGCTAGGGTTATGAAGGCCTTTGATTTAATAATTTGCGAATCAATCTGACCTTTCCAGGCTCTGAAGATGGCGAACCTTGCCAAAACGTTAGCCACCATGAGTGTTGTAATATTCGTGCTGCATTATTAACTGTTGTTTATATGTTTCGCTGATGTTCAATAAATAATACCGGTAACCCCTCGGAGCGGCTAAACAGAAGAAGACTGATTTATCTGCGGACATATGTATAATTATGTATATGTATATGTGCATATGTACGTGTATATATGCATATTTATATATATATATATATTTATATATATATATATAATATAATATTAAACCAATAGCATATAAGCGCATAAACAAATCATATGCCGAACTAATACAAAAACCCAAAGAATTTTTTTTAATGGGGAAGAAACCTCAATTAAACATCGAAAACCATGATAGAAGCAAAGATCTTTGTAGCAGTCCCGAACAGGTCAATATGCTGGAACAGTGAGATCGCTCTGTGTACTTCGATTACCAGTGTAGCGTCACTGGCATGGAAACAATTTCTCTGTCCGTAGAACAATGAGTAGAGGTTTTTTAGTTAGCTGCTCTACGTTCCCATTTGAAATGGTGGGTTTGCAATCTGGCAAATAGAAAACAAAGGAGTACCAAACGATCCGTTTATCGAGTGCCATATACAAGGGTTGCGAATTTTCTCGACTCGTCTAGTTGATTTGTAACTTGAGTGTCTATAGAGAACTTCGTGTATACTCAAAGATTGTACAGAATCAAATTAATACGAGGCTAGTATGATTCCATTCCAAAAACTCTTTAGTGAATATCGTTTAGCGACCAACAGAAAACATTGTGAAATGACACTATTACTTTTTTGAACCAGCAAATTTTTTATTTTCACGCAGTGAGCCACTATATGAAGTATAATCGTAACTATGTTGAACCATGAGGAGATTCGTAACCCGATGTTTTTGTGTGATGGACTCAAGCCGAATCGGGTTATGCCTATGCGTTCGTGTAGTTGTTAACCGGTAAAAAAATATTTTTGCATTTTTCCATTGTATGCATGGTCTTCGGCGGATCAGATTTGGAAATTGATAGAGATCTGCTACACTGCTTTCTGGCCGGAAATCTTTCTTTTTCTTACTATCTTTTACGCAAGAGTATGGAAGTAAGCCACTATGAAGAGCAAAATTAAACTGTCCGCTGCAGAACGTTTCGAAACAAACCACTGTCTGAGATACTTCGAAAGTTTTTCTACACGTTGATATGCTTTTCGTGCTTCCATCGAAATATACGCGTGATAAAAATGAAGGCGAATGGTGGGCAACAAACGTAATTATTATTCTGGATGCTACAGCTCAATGAAAGTGTCATTTCAAAAGTCGGAGACATGAAGTTGTAGCCAGAAATCTGAGCTTTCGAATAATTACCTAGCTCTTATGAGAAGTTCTTGGATAAGTATCGAAATGACTATTTCAAATGAGAAGGAGTTATCCGTTACGAAAGTGGTACGGAAGTGATACAGAATAGCACTCTTAGTCACCAATATTTATCGTTCATGAAAAAATTCGTAAGAGCGCAGACGCCGCTGATGGCACGAGTTGTCACATGCAGAACATGCAAAATATATCTGAGTAGAAGAGTTTGAGCTAACGTATTCCGAGTGTAATCTTTTGGTCTATTCCTTATTCCGATGGCTGCCGTAAATTGTTTCGTTTATCGAACGTAATGTTCCACAGAATAGTATTCTTCTTGTTGAAGTCGTCATGAAGCAGTTTCCCAAAACTTGTTATAAAAGCTGCACAATAACTTTGTGAACAAGTTCTATTGTTATTTACTGATATAAATGTTAAAGAAAATAATTACAGTTCTGCGAGATACTTTTCCATGTAAGATCCAGCAATGTTTAATAAGGATCGTTAATGTAGCTAAAAATCCCAAAGAGCTACGAAACTAAAAACCAGTCAAGCCACCTGCACTGGAGAAATCTCGATTTTCCCAACTTTTAATTTTCCAAACTCGTAGAATCGAGTCAAATCAAGAATGAGCTCTCAAGCGCTGTGCAAAGAATAGAGGACTTTACTATACGAAATGTACAATGACCTTTCCTCTCTTTGCATATCATGAAGAAGTTGCGAAGATTTGACGATGCTTCATACATTTACTTCTGTTCACCAGTTCCCAAGCTTCAAAGTGAACTAATAAAGCTTCAGCTTAGTGTCACCTAAATCGCACTCTCAAGAGCCTTCGCGTTCGTTTACATTTCAGTCTAGTGGTAACTTCAGCATAATGAAGGATCTTTTTGACAAGAATCACAAGGAAACTCGGATTAGGGACTTTGTCTAAATACAAGCAAGAGCAATTCAATAGGAAAAATATGATCATGAGATATATGAAACATATTAAAGTGACAGAAATCAAAGCTCATTCCTTTGTTACCTTGTTGCGCTTTTGAGAGCGTCACCATCATTGATCAGCTGATTTCTCAGGATATCAAAGTGAAAATAAAACTTGCAGCATAAAATAAATGTTCTTTCTATGGACTACTGATGTCACTTATCATTTATTTCTTAGCATTAATGAGTTTTGGTTAGTACAAGTCGTTGCCAATAACAAAGGACCAAGTATACACAACTACGAGAGGGCTGAAGAGGAACACCAAAGCTGAATGAATAGGGCTGTATTCGAAAATTTTGAAACTGAAAACATTTCAAAGTAAAGATTTACTTCGTTTCTATCTAACTATATCTTTCGCATAAAATTTCTCAAAAGCGTAAATCCTATACCGGTTGTTAGATTCTCTTTTCTGAGAAAATTAGGATTTTATGGCATTGTATAACAAACAAAATGGTGGAAAATCGATCGTAAACCGTGGCTTCTAAGGAATGGCGCGTTCAATGAAATTTTTTTTTTAGGTAATTGTCTTTCGTGCCTCCATATCCTTCACTATGACATATATTTTAATGTTTTGACTGATTTCCATGTGTTTCGTAAACGTAGAATCTGTCATTGACATCACATCGAAGAATTTTGTCACACTGATCCCCGAAACTCTTTGAAAAGTCGAAGAAATTTGGTGTCTTCAGAAATGAGGATAAATCTGACTTCTCCTGTGACGTCGGTGATAGTTATGCTCTGAGTTCCGAATTCGCCGTTGCCTCATGAATGGTTCAATGTATGAAGTAGAAATTTTGTCTGCAATCTTTTGAACCATAGTTGCTAATTTTCAGTGATCAGAAGTGATCAACTAGCAAAGATGGTGAGATTTTCAACGACTGGTCACCCCATAATTTCCGTGCTAATCATCACGACAGTGTTGGGATGCGGAGTGATGCCACCAGGACAAGGTAGTGATTGAAAAATTGCTGTAGCGCCACAAACATCTTCAAATTCAAAGTAAGATTACGACTTGTTAGCAGGGTAAGTACATCAAATCTTCAGCGTTGAGACTGAGTTATCAAAATCCAAGTATTTTGAAAGGTTTGACTTTTGAGTAGTGATGAGAAAATCGCCTCCAAAATGTGTTTACAGAATGACAGATTTTCATTCTTGATTGTAAAAATTGAAATCCGGTTACAGCGAGTAATAGAAGATTCACCGTCTCCGGCTTCAGACTGCCTGTTTCTATGGTTTACAGCGAAGCAGTCAATGTGCGAGCTCAGGCCTCTGGAATTGCAGTAAGCAAGGATATAGCGAAGGCATTTGTAGAGCGCCTTGTAATGCAAACGGTGAGTTTGCATTTCTTTCAATCTGGGCCTTTTTCCGGATTCTGGGAAGTGATAGAAAGTATGTTCCAATTTTCTCACAGATTACTACCTAAACCTGCACGGCCTTATATATTTTACTTCAGCACATCCAAATAAACTATTCTGACTCTCAGAAGCCTTGCTGTTTAGGTCTTTGACGTTCTCGAACAGCAAGGTCGAAATGCTCTTCTTCCCGATGCAATAATCTCATCTATTTTGGCTCAGCTTAAAATTCAGATCAATTATGATCCTCTGGAATGCAAGGGAGCGACTGTTAACGGAGATCTTAACAATAGTAAGCCATCAACGTTTAGCATCAGTTAAGGAGAGTGCAACCGTGATGCCTGAGAACTTCGGAAAAGCCACACTATTTTTAATAGTGTCATGGAAATCATCTTATGTATAAATATGCGGATATGACATAGCTGTAACAAAAATGCCGCTGTTGCCTTATTTGTGATAAATGATGGCTTGAGTACAGTGGCTAGTAGTGCGTTACACAAACGCCTAGATTTGTCATTTCATATGCCGTCATGTGATTTTTGTGAGCAAACTGCTCGAATACTTGAAAACAAATGTATAGAACATGAGGTTACTTGCAGTCATGGGAATGCCAGGCATGATTCCACACTGCGTAATCGTCGGCAACACGGTGACCGCTACATGCCCTGAAAGAAATCCTAGAGGGGCGGGGGCTAATGTTATGTGTATGGTAGGCGTGATGGACATGGATGTCGAAGCCATTTCCGCCAACTACACGACAGTCTTAGGAACTCTCACGGTTTGTAATATTCCCTAATTGTGTTGACTCATTTTGTAAAGGTTTTGTGTAGATCACAAACGTCATCATGGCGAACTGGTCGAGAGACATGTGGCAAACCGTAGTGAACAGAGCGGTTCGGATGTTGGCAGCTAGTCCGTTCTCATCCCAATTCTCTTCTGCATCTGGAACTGTTAACTAAAACGTGAATTCCATTTTGAAGTGCTTTCAATAAACAATCTTCAAGAGTTTTCTACTCTTTGCTTACACAGTTTCGAAATATACGGTCATGAATTAATCGATTCTTATAACGGATCATAGTTGAGCTCATGATAAGATGAATTAAATGTGTAACATTTGGAAATCGAGTGGAATTCTAAGCTCAAAAATTAAAGGGAATTGATCTAGGTGTTTATAAATGGTTGAGATGCTTATACTCATTTAGAACTTTTCAAAATTTCATAATTAGAACTTCTTGTTCACCGAGAATAGCAATTGTGGAGTCTTAAAAATGGTCAGATTTTGCTAAGAAATGTGAATATCGTCTTAAAATTGTTCTTCAATTTCTAATCTTCCAATCTGCATGATCCCTGAGTCCTGCTCTTTGCTTATTGTAATTGGGCTAAATCCTTTTCCTGATGCATCCACTTTTTGAATAGTGATATCTTAGCATCAAAAAAATGTTCCACGTGAAAATATTCTTTATTTTTGCAATGAGATTTTACCAGCAGAAATAAAAATGAAAGCAGCTAGTCGTTTTTTGCAGTTGTGAGATGACTAGAAATTTTGTGTGTACAAAATGAAATCACCCATTCCAATGCGCTTTCCAATGCGCTTTCCAATGCTTCCACCTCAAGAGGGACAAGCGTCTTCATGTGGTAAAATAAGAGGTAATAGAATTTTATACTCTTAGCTTCTTAAAAGCTTTCCATGATAGTCTCTCGCCTCCCAGTCATTCTGAATAATTCATTCGAGCGATCACACCTTGTACAAGGCCGAAACTAAGACATTGCAAAAGATAGACGTCTATATTGTGGTGATCTACTTTTTTGTGCAACATTTGCCTTTTCGAAGTGTTATTTCTACCTGTGCGATATTATGAAGATTGATATGACGGAATAGTGGATCAGTATTTAGAAGTGGAACTATTTGTACGACGCAACCATTTTGATTACTGTGAAAAAATCACTAATTTCACTAAATCTAAGATTTCGTTCGAATTCTCAAATATCGCTGAGTGCTCACGCCGAGATTATTCCTTAGAAGGATACCATTTTTTCCCCAAATAAATGCTAGTTCTTTTTTCATCAGTACTGATTGCATATCATTGTACGTTTTATAATCTACTTTTGAATAAGCAGAATTATACGTTTCAATCGAGTGTTTTATTGAGACCACGCTCAAATTTCAACAGATCCTTTCATTATTATTTGACCTATAAAGTTTGAAATTTATTTGAAATTCGAATTTCAAATAATAATGAAAGGATCTTCTGAAATTTGAGCGTGGTCTTGATAAAACACTCGAAAGAAACGTATAAACCAGCCAAAGAGCAATGGAGTGTACAACACTCTAGGTTCGGTGAAATCTCGCTTGACATAGAGTGTAAAACGTTCGTCTTTGATATCTCTCTGCACTGAGAGCGGGCTCTCGAAAGAACTGACCAATAAAGAGATCCGAAAGACGATGTGTTCTGCCCGACTGACCAGTCTGTGAGGGCAAAACACGTGTGACGGGCAGTAAAAGAGCCCTTACCAGACCACATGACATGTTGGCTCAAATGATAATGTAAGCAGAATTATTTCGTAGCACAAGGAAAAAGTCATAGCAGCCGTTAGTATCTTCGCCTCGCAGATGGCTCTGTTTTTCGTCTTACATTTGACCGCACTGTGCTTGCCTGCTGGTCACAGGCGAGCATCTGCAAAACGATTGGCAAAGAGTCATGCCCGCACAGTCATTTCCCTAAAGAAGCCGCGTCGGATTCACCATTTCGTTCATATTGCTTCGCTCTTTAAGTAATAGTACAACCACCGACGTACAATTACAGTTGAAGACAATTTTTATGAGGATTTGTTTTGTATCTACTTGAGAAGTACTGTCAGCCTTGAGCTACAGGGACAGTCGCCCAGCTTCTTGCTGACTGTGTCGTTGCTCTCTCCTCCATCAGAGCATAATCGAAAGATTGAGATGCGTTCACAAACACCGTCCGTTACCCAATAGCCAGCAGAAAATTTTCTGGCGTTACCGTTCAAAAATGCGGAACGATACCGGCAGCCATAGGTTAGCTAGCCGACTACGCAAATCAGTGATGAACATCATTTTCTCACTGGTAGAATTACTAGAAAAGGTGTTGGCTGATGATGTGTTGTATACTTCGAATACCACGGCACATTAACGTTCCTGATAGTGGATAAGATCGAAAGTGTGTGAATGCTGTTTATGTAACTGTCGCAGTTCCACAAATCAGCATCTTTGCCTCCACTACCAATGCCCACACGAGAACGCAACTCTTGCTTCGTCTACCTTCTCAAATACTTCGCTAAAAGCGGTTTGGATCAGCTTAGTGGGACCGTCTACACTCTTCCCGTCATCGTCGGGACACCGAGGAGCACTATAACTGTAGATGCAGTCGAATTATGTCCAAGTGGAAAGGCTTTGACAGCATATATCATGTTCCTCGAAACATATGATACCTCCTGTTCTTGCACTCGGCATGCAATGTTGGCGATACACAGACTATTCTGAAAATAGCGGCCACTTCTTCAGCAGATCCAGATGCATGTCGATGTCCATCCAAGTGCTCATAGCACAACATTGGATCATGACCTCGATCGTTAGCATCATATGTGCACGAGCGTCGTAGGTGCGATATTGAGATGGCCCGTCCAAGACCATCGTCAGAATCGTCACTACTATACCACGACTAGTATGATCAAGATCCCAAGCTTCTTTGACGTTGTACTCCTAAAGCGGACCGTTTGGATCATGTTGTTTACAATTTCGTGATTTACTCATGGGCATATCGTGCTCACCAATGTTAACATTCCCTGAAATATGCCATACGTCCATTGTATCAGTCATGTAGTTGTCTATGTCAACTACCGCCTTTCACACGTTCCTTAGCCACTTGTTGTACCACCAAAACAAATCTAATGTTCGTGATAAATACGCTTCGATTGCGGACTTCTCGATTTTTTGATGATCAAGCTTGTTTAGTGGCGTTACGAAGCAAAAAAACAATTCACACCCGAAACAATTCGGTCCAAGTTCTCACTGCGATTGCATATAAAAGAATGCTTTTTGTTTATAAATAAGCATTGTAATTGCATCAAAAGCATACGAATGTGTAGGGAAAATTGTAAGGTACTGCAGTCTTAGAAAAACCATGTACTTATCTCCAAATCAGTGATACGCGCGGCGATGACTAATGGTAGTCCTGAAAGGGCTAAGTAACAACTAAGGAAGTTACTGAGAGGAAATATACACTTGCGATTTATAAAGCTTGTAAATCGTAGGCAAAGATCTTACAAAATAAGCATTTTTTTTCACCATGTTTAGAATATAATCGAGAGAAATTATGGATAAGTCTGATATGAAAATTAATAAAGGTGTAATTTTAAGAAGCACAGTGAAGAAAACATGCTTTATAGATTTTCCTTCTCAATCAATGATTTTGCTGAAGAATTGTACGCCTCAGTAACATAAATGTAAATATGATAATGTGTTATCTGTAGCAGCCAAAGTGCATCGCACTAATGCCGTCTCAATAGTAATCTGTGCAAGAAGAACAGAAATGGCCGAGGAGCTTCACCCCTAAGGGACGAGGAGCACCAGCTGAGGTACACCATGGTTGGAAGGCCTTTCTCGTTGGACAAAAGTTTTCTCTCATATACGTGGTAGTCATTCTCAAGCTTAAATCTCTGTGATTTTAAGGGAAGGTTTGAATTTTTAAAAAGACATTCTAATACGTTATAGCAGCGGAAGTGAAATAATCTTTCACAATCAATTTGCTTCATTTGCTTGGCTGATGCTTCTCTACTACTCGTCAACAAAGTTTTACTAATCATTCGATAGCCCAAATCTCAAAAATTTCGAGAACCTAGTTGGATTTTTCGGAAGGTTATCATAGAATGTTATAAGAGCAAAAAAAGGGAACATTTCACACCTAAAATGTTATCCCGTCGCTTAGACGTCCTGAGCGGTTCATTGGTAAATATAGGTAAAGTTTATATGTCAAAGGTTTGTTATCTCCACACAAGGATTGGAATATTGCAAACAAAAACTATTATGAAGATTTCTGGATGTAAAGAGCGATTGCTTGTCTCAAAAATCTTTGATTTTCAGTGTTAATACTACAGCCTCAAAAATGGACAAGCTTTCAATACATATTATGCATTTGTATCATTTTGTCTTGCGAGAATGTAGCTTAAAGCACATCTTCTGCTATTCAACACCCCCTAATAAAGGTCTATGTGGTGGTATTAGAAGTGTGTAGCTGGAGTAAGTGCAGAAAGACCGAGTTTTCATCATTGCCCGTGATGCGTTACTTCCCCTATTAGCAGCCATATTCGAGGAAAACGCATTTTTCACTCTTTGTAAGCATTTCAGCAATTATTCGATAGCTTAAATTTCAAAGAAATCAAAATATATACTGTATTTTTGGAAGATCTCTGTACTAGACTGTAACACGGAAAGGAGTATGTTATTCAACACTTGAGCATCTTCCGATGGGCAACGCTTTTCCTCAAAAAAAAGGCAGTTCTTCAACAACACGAAGTTCGGTAAATTTAACGTAAAAATTTTAAGGATAAACCTAGTTTTTGAGGGAGACTTCTTAGCTCGTCGTTACAGCTGGAAGAACACTGAGCTATACATTAGGCGGGCACCGGACGCCACATGTAAATTGCGCTGCGAGACCGACACGGAGCCGAGTGTAAAACTCAATGATCTTTTACCTGTAACAGCCCATTAAAACGTTTTTTTAAGAACCAAGCTTATCATTGAGATTGCTAAGATTTGTGATATCGAATGATTAGTGATACATGATTTGAACCTTTGTCAGCGAAAGATGCTTGAGTGTGAAAAAAATTGGTACTTGTATGTTAAGTGATGACAAATCTTTAAGCCTCTCTCATTCGCTGAACAGGCAATTTTTATGAGAGCATTTGTAGTGATTCGAAAGCTTGAATCTATGCTTACAACTGCACGCCGCCGATTTTTATAAACACCCTTCTAAAACCCTGTGGCATCCAGAAAAAAATCCATTTTCACTCGCAATTCGCCTTCATTTTTATCACAAGTACAAATTGCTAAATTAGAATTCTTCCACTGTCCATAATATTCCTTTCTCGCTTACCTTAACTCTGAATATTTGGGGGCAAACGAGTGATTTATAGTGATTTATTAACTTAGTTATAGTGGGAGCTATCGATGAACTAGTATCGAATACAGCATGCATTACCATTTTTATTGTAAAGTACTCATGGTTTTTCAATTTTCATTCACTATGATGACGCTTGGGTCTTGTATAAGACCATATAGATTAAAACTAGAGTTTTTTTCAATTATGATATCCTCCATACAATTCAATACAGTTGACTAATTGTCAAATTCAGCGTAATTCTGCAGTAAACTAACGTTTTTCTCTATACAAAACGCATATATCTAAACCAAAATCATATAAGCAAGAAGAGGAAATTTTTTCTCAAAGTAATACAGAAATTGCAAAAAATTTTTCCAAAACGGCGAAAAAACCTCAATTAACTAGCAAACAATACGTATTTTGCTCTGTGCGCATCGATTTCTATAGCCGTCTCTTAGGGGTTAATCGTGGAGCGACTTAAGCGAGCGCCGACAACATTGCCATTTTATTCTAAGAGCAGTTCAGTAGGTTGTGAAGAAATCAGACCATCGGCTTAGTGGTCTTTTTATGGAGCACTTGACATCCCGAGTAATCCAGTCGGTAACGGCTCTCGTCCATCCGTTATTGCTTAAGGGCATTACGTATCCAACCCACCTTGCGTTCGATAGCCTGACATGTAATACGGCAGCTTTGACCTTCGATCACATAGGCCAGAACTTCGAATCTTCTCTCAATTACGAGATACGAAGTACTCCTAACATCAATTGTTGTTATGGTTTGCACACACCCTTAGTGAATGTGAGACGTGTGATGCGAACTTCTGACCACGGTTCAATTTTGCATATTAGTCAGCATTCTTGAATATATAGCGCTATCATAATTCTAGTTATGTCGACATAAGCAGAAAATACACTTCGTAATTAGGAATTTCCATAACTGGCAATACTTCTTCTAGTTGACTTCCTTTTTTTTAACTGTCTTTCAAGAGTTCCACCTTTCAGTTTGCGCTTTTTTTCACCATTTCTCCCAAAAAATGCCGTTGACATGTAACAATGTCCTATACATATTTTACAGTCTTCAACTTCGCACAGCCTCAGTTGTTATCAAAACATTCTAGGCGAATCGTGGGCACACTGCCCACCACTTGAGCTCAATATGATTAATCAGTAGGTGCTTGTGAGTCGGAAAATCTCCTTAATTTGTCATAATCACATGCTGTCCAGCTCTTAAATATCACAGAATGATTTGCCACTTTGCGAGTGATTTAGTTTGAAAACGGGGTGTAGCTTCCTGATGGAAATGTCGGGCTCCTTAGCCTTGGAAACTCTGCTACGAGAGGTGGCTTCCCGATTATCCCACAGTCGTGGTGAGGCGGTAAAGCTTAGGGGTTAAACTAAATATGAGCGTAATTGGCAGCATATTTTCCTTAATTATCATAGTAAGACTAACGTCGTAATAGCTGAATGAAGAAACAATGAGATATAAAGGAAGCCGAGTGAAATTAGTGATTTTTCACAATCGCTAGACTGAACGTATCATACCATTTTCGCCTTTGATGATTAATATACTATTTTGTCATGCTGTTTTTCAGCACTGCATAGATCAGCTCGCTAGAAAATTGACAAATATCGCTGAGAATGCCTCAGTACTGCTCGCCATGTACAAGATTTCGTGACAGATGTCGTCACTAATATAAGTGAATGCGAGAGGAAATCACAGACAGCGTGTTGAAGTATGGTAAGATTATAAGGCGTCGCCACCCTTTAAAAAATCTTTCTGCAACTTAATAAGATGTTTAAATGGTTTCTTATGTAATTTCCACTATCAGTTTTTGCTGCGAATGTGGAAATTTTGCTCACAAGGGAAGATCTTCCAATGAAAATTCTTCACTATTTGAAGTGTGCTTCTTAGTTAAAAGTTTCTTCGAAAGTCACCACCATTCTATTACTGTAATCGGCAGGTAAGACGGAAGGATGATGAAGAATGGGAAGTGTGAAAGACAATGGGAAAGCTATTAGAGGGATAGTCCTTTTCGGCGTTACCTGTTCATTTTTGTGCATTTGGAATCGACCTTTTCTCAATAAATGAGCAGAAGTGTTTGTTGTGAACTTTGGGGAATTTTCTATAGGAGTGAACATTTTCCGTTCACAAACGTAGAAACTTTCTTTCTTTCGGCATTTGCTGAGTGGATATTTTCCAATTGTCATGCAAAAATAGTACACGTGATTGGTCATTCCTGAGCATCGATCTTTTACATAAACTTGATTTTGTGGCTTACTGTTTCGAAATCTTTATGAAATTGAAGAAGAAATTCAAACAGATCAATGCGTGGTTTGTTTCAGACACTTAGCAGTGAGGATCGCGCTTTAGGTGGCAGTTGCGAATGCCGAGGAGAACTGCGTTGCGAACCGACCCGATGCCAACATTCGTACCGCTCTGTTTACTACACTCTACCACATATTTCTCCACCAATTTGCCACGTTGGTGCTTGTGGTCTATATAGTTTTTTTTGAGTGATTTGTATAGTAAAAGAGCACCTCATATCTAAAGTGTTCCTGAGAATGATGTGTAATTGGCTGGAATAACCTCGATCATCATGGGGCGTGATAGCATCTTACAATCAGCCTCCATATCATTCATTGGACCGCATAAGGCAGTCACCGTGCTGCCGACGATGATACAGTATGGAGCCATGTCCTTCAGTCACATAACTGCAAATAACTTCTTTTACCACTATCTGTTGTCATCAGCATGTGAAAAAAATATATCCAGGAACTGATTCTCGCAATTGTGCGCTCTTCTAATTTTTTGCATTAAACTATGACATAATTCTGAAACCGTGTTTATTCTCTTAAACAATTTAATAATTCATAAAGAGTTATCTCCTTCCAAGTTTTTGTCTTACTTTGTTGGAATGAATGCAACAAATTCAATACTAGCTCCCTATCAGTTTTGTGATTAATATAAGAAAAATGCAAGCAGCAAAACATTTCAGGGTTCGCTCGCTAACATGCAGTGCTACAACTCCTAAGGTCGCGAATTGGAAGAAGAAATATAAGTCACCACTTACTACTTATTATTCTGCGCACTGAAAGCCAGAAGAATATTTGACTTACGTACAAGAGGACTGAATAGAGAAAATTAAGCTCTCCACTGGATCGAGAAGCCAACTTTCATCAAGCCTCAAAATGAATAATGGAGACTATCTTACGGACTGTCTGTTTTAAAACTGCCTTCAAGCTGTCTATCCTCTATGTACAAAAACATCAGAAAAGCATTATGGTGGCGATACTGAGGTGACGGAAAGAAATTGGAGCACGAGTGTAAAACGGCACGGAATACCGTTAAAGCGTTTGAGCACAATTTGAAGGATCAAAAAATGATCAGAAGGAGATGGAGTACAATTTCAAAAATGATGTGCCACCATATTTCAAATAAACTTTCTAGTCTGGGTGATGCTTATTATTCACAGTGTGACAGTACACTGGTGACCTTTCCCATCTAAGTCGTTTCTATTAGATGTGGAATGAAATGATTAACTATGCTGAAATATAGACCGTCTTAGCTATGAGGAAAAGACGTGGCACATGGACATCAATCACGCTTTGAAGAATATATACCATTCTCGCAAAAGTTTTGAAAAAGTTTAATTTCTGAAATAGCTCCTTATTGCTCACTTTGCACAATGATTTTTTCCACAGCTTTCTCAGGCTCACTTGATATCCTTGTTTCGATATGTTTGGGAGAACTCACTTCGTCATAGCTTCTTGAGGAAGTTTCGTGCTAAGAATATTTCTGTTAATTACACAGCTCGAATAAGAGTGACAGGACAGTAAGTGATGAAGAAAATGATCCGGGTTTTGTGTAAACACTACTTTAACGAGCCAAAATTTTAGGAAGTGCAGATTGCAGCACCTTTTTAATTCATTTCTTTTTCTCGTGTCCATCAACGAAGACCTAGAGGTTTTTATGAGCGTTTGACTATGTAAGAAGATCCTCATCGTTTCTCATGATTAAATAATTTTCAGTAGCTCAAATAAAAAAAAATCGAACGGTGTATTTTACTTTCAAATATTTTTTGTTTTTGCGTTGAAAGAGCAAAAATAATACTTTCTTCTTCATTCAAAAATTTCTTGCTGATCAAGGCCCCTCTCGTATAGTTTCAAGACCAAACGATAGATCGAATCTCAAGGATCTCAACAGCGTTTTTGGTTGCTTGAACGGACTTCTTAGTGCTTCATAAGAACAAAAGAAAATTGGGCTTAGCACTTTATGCTTTTCTTCAGTTTTGCAAAGCCCAATCTTCCTCTGGCTGTTACAGCTTGACGCGAGGTCGATATTTAAAATTAAATAGATCGCTAGAATTCTTAAAATCTAATCTATCGATTAGTCAGTGAAACTTCAAAGGGAAATTTTCGGTCAGCGAGAAATCTTTGAATGAGAAACAAGATACTATTTCTGCTCTTTCAGAGAATAACAAGGTCTTTCTGACACCATTCAAATTCTTTTGATTTAACCTATCGACTAATTATTTAACATTAGAAACATCATAAAAGGCGTCTTTCCATCGAAGTGAAGAGGAGATAGTTTAAGTGATTGAGTCTTTGCAAAACCCAATATTCTTTTGGCTGTTACAGCGTAATACCAAGTCAATCATGAAAATTAAATAGAGCATTGGAGTCCTTAAGATTTGTCTATCAATTGGTTAATGAAACTTGGAAGAAAAAGCTTCTGTAAGCGAAAAATCTTTCAATGAGGATCAAATTACTACTTTTGCTCTTTCAGCGTATTAAAAAAGCATTTTTGAAGACAAAATACATCGTTCAAATTTTTTTTATTTAAGCTATCGAATGGCGATTTAGTCGTCAAAAACTAGCACTAAATAATCCTGTTCTGTAGGGTCGAAATGGCGCTCAGGTGACGAAAAAGTGTCATTATTTTAAACTTGGTTTGATGTGGTTGAATGCATATCTGGGCTTTGCAATAACTCGCGGTGGCATTATCTTAGCACAGAAACAAAGTAGCAGACGTTCTATCAATCTACAAAATTGTTTAATTGAATACCATGTGCGCTAGTGTTTTATAACGGATAACCCCTGCGGGCAATGAAGGTCAACATGACCCTCAGCTGGGTGCGCCGTCCGTACGGGCTACGAAGAGTGGTGCGTGCTCCAATACAAATTTGGTTTGATAAAGATCCCAGAGGAGCATGGATGAAATATCACTGATGAGACTGCTGTATGAATGATTTTGGCAAGACTAACGCTAATGCTGCCCAAAATCTTTCCTTTTTCAAAAGAAAAAACCATATGCTTAAGAAAAGGATTAAATTTCCACCTGTTGTTGGGCATTTTCTCGTATTTTGTTCTCAAATGGCTTGTTTTTTGCGCTGAACAGTCGAAATAAAAACTTTGTTTCATATGAAAATGGAGAAAACTTATCTTGATTAGCTGACGCGAGGTTGGTAAAGCAGTTGGAGAAATTCGGCTGACGTTTCGGCGACCCGCCTTCTTCAGAGCCTGGACGTATATAGTATTAGTCTATTTGAATGATTCGGATGGTCTTATTTATATGCTGCCTAGGTCAGGTTAGAAGATCAAACGAAGAAAGGGCGCGAGATCTCGCGTGATGGTGACGCACTCGTCCTTCCGATTCATTTCGGGGTTTTGGGCGTTTATCCAAAATGCCTCAAGAGTCTTGCGCGTGGACGTTTTTGATTCCTGCGCCAGGATTGTGACAGTCACATCAAAATCCTTGTTGTTGTGTTTTGTGCCCTATGTAAACCTAAAGGTTTGGTTTTATCTATTTTAGATTTACTGTCTAGATGTTCTTTTATGCGGATGAAAAGTGGTCTTCCCGTTTCGCCTATATATTCTTCCCCGCATGTTTTACATGTTAGCAAATAAATTGTGCCCGATCTCATACAATCTCCCTCTTTTCCGTTGGGGCAGATTATACAGTTGTTGGTGTTGCACAATCGATCATAGAGTCTATTGCGGATCAGCTGATGGCGTAGGGTGGGAGGTGGGGTTTCGATAATTACCACGGAATTTTCAAGACCGCATCTTTTTAGGCACCTTTTAACCGCGCTATTAATCTCGTTTGATATAAATGGTAATTTGAAGGGGACTCTATTCAGGTGCGGAGTATTGTTCTTTTGTGACCTAATTCCACTTTTTGAATATTCCCTAGTGGCAAATGTTTTGTAGCCGTTGGAAATGGCGATCTTTCGTGCCAAGTCTAATGATTCGTTCCTTTCCTCCTCTCCTGTGCACACACTTTTAGCTGTTCGAAACATGTTTTTAATTAGCGATTTTTTCATGTGTGAAGGATGAGAGGAGAGGTAATTGACCAAAATTTTCCTGTTACTTGGTTTTCGATACCACTTTGTACTATAGCCACTATCCAAAAGCTTTACTTGGGTGTTTAGGAATGAAATCCAGCCCCCGTTTGGACTTCTCGCGTAAATCTGATATGCTCTGACTGTCCGTTCAACACTTCAAAACATTTGTCCATTTCCTCTTGTGTGGAACAGACAATGAAACAGTCATCTATATACCGGCAGTAGAGCAATGGGCGGTGAACGAGAATTGGAGCTTCCACCTTATACATAAAAGCGATGGCAAGACTAGGTGCTAACCGTTGACCCATGGCTAACCCCCTGAGTTGTGTGAAGTATTTTCCCAATCACCGAAAGATTGAACAACTAAGACATTGTTTTAGGAGGGTCATTAGTTGTTGAATTGTGAAGCCATACATGTTTACTTTTTGTTCATTTTCAGTTAAAAATTCGAAAATGGCTTGCATTGCAGAGTCATTTAATACGATAATGATGAAAAACATCTTGAGGATGTCTCCCTCTATCGTCCATCCTCTGACAAGGAAATTAAACTCCAATGTAAGAATCTAAACAAACAATGGGTCAACACGGCAAGTGCAGCGGTTTCGGAAACTTCAGTTATTTCTCGACTCAAAAACAATAATCCTATTTGTCCGGTCCCATACCTTCTCGTAAAAACACATAAACTTACATCTATTGATGATCTAGTGTCAACCGATCCATCAACATACAAGGTTAGACCCATCATCAGTTGTATAGGCGGACCAACGGATAGAATAACGTGGTTTCTAAACCTTATCTTTACTCACGTGCTCGAATTCATACCAACCCATCTACCTAATACCCAAATGTTCCTTGACCACCTACGTTGCGCGAAACCTAACAACTCGCAAGTAATGGAGTCATTTGATGTTAGCTCACTCTATACAAACGTATCAAATGACTCTGCAATGCAAGCCATTTCGAATTTTTAACTGAAAATGAACAAAAAGTAAACATGTATGGCTTCACAATTCAACAACTAATGACCCTCCTAAAACAATGTCTTAGTTGTTCAATCTTTCGGTGATGGGAAAATACTTCACACAACTCAGGGGGTTAGCCATGGGTCAACGGTTAGCACCTAGTCTTGCCATCGCTTTTATGTATAAGGTGGAAGCTCCAATTCTCGTTCACCGCCCATTGCTCTACTGCCGGTATATAGATGACTGTTTCATTGTCTGTTCCACACAAGAGGAAATGGACAAATGTTTTGAAGTGTTGAACGGACAGTCAGAGCATATCAGATTTACGCGAGAAAGTCCAAACGGGGGCTGGCTTCCATTCCTAAACACCCAAGTAAAGCTTTTGGATAGTGGCTATAGTACAAAGTGGTATCGAAAACCAAGTAACAAGAACATTTTGGTCAATTACCTCTCCTCTCATCCTTCACACATGAAAAAATCGCTAATTAAAAACATGTTTCGAACAGCTAAAAGTGTGTGCACAGGAGAGGAGGAAAGGAACGAATCATTAGACTTGGCACGAAAGATCGCCATTTCCAACGGCTACAAAACATTTGCCACTAGGGAATATTCAAAAAGTGGAATTAGGTCACAAAAGAACAATACTCCGCACCTGAATAGAGTCCCCTTCAAATTACCATTTATATCAAACGAGATTAGTAGCGCGGTTAAAAGGTGCCTAAAAAGATGCGGTCTTGAAAATTCCGTGGTAATTATCGAAACCCCACCTCCCACCCTACGCCATCAGCTGATCCGCAATAGACTCTATGATCGATTGTGCAACACCAACAACTGTATGATCTGCCCCAACGGAAAAGAGGGAGATTGTATGAGATCGGGCACAATTTATTTGCTAACATGTAAAACATGCGGGGAAGAATATATAGGCGAAACGGGAAGACCACTTTTCATCCGCATAAAAGAACATCTAGACAGTAAATCTAAAATAGATAAAACCAAACCTTTAGGTTTACATAGGGCACAAAAACACAACAACAAGGATTTTGATGTGACTGTCACAATCCTGGCGCAGGAATCAAAAACGTCCACGCGCAAGACTCTTGAGGCATTTTGGATAAACGCCCAAAACCCCGAAATGAATCGGAAGGACGAGTGCGTCACCATCACGCGAGATCTCGCGCCCTTTCTTCGTTTGATCTTCTAACGTGACCTAGGCAGCATATAAATAAGACCATCCGAATCATTCAAATAGACTAATACTATATACGTCCAGGCTCTGAAGAAGGCGGGTCGCCGAAACGTCAGCCGAATTTCTACAACTGTTTTACCAACCTCGCGTCAGCTAATCAAGATAAGTTTTCTCCATTTTCATATGAAACAAAGTTTTTATTCGACTGTTCAGCGCAAAAACAAGCCATTTGAGAACAAAATACGAGAAAATGCCCAACAACAGGTGGAAATTTAATCCTTTTCTTAAGCATATGGTTTTTTCTTTTGAAAAAGGAAAGATTTTGGGCAGCATTAGCGTTAGTCTTGCCAAAATCATTCATACAGCAGTCTCATCAGTGATATTTCATCC
>JAHQIW010003292.1:0-79276 GCA_019055375.1 Parelaphostrongylus tenuis | reverse complement strand
GAGACACAACCAGTATGAGAAGGCCACTGTGTCCAATACAAAATGCCATTTGACACGTTTAGAGAAAGTCGTAGAGACGGTGCGCAGTCTATGTACTAAGGAAACTGCCGGCCATTGGAGTCAGAGGATTTTCGTGTATTACTTTTGATTTTAGATGCCGCAACAGATAACGACGTCAAGACAACTAGAGTGAATGCTTCAGCACGCAGTCAAAAATCGAGCAGAATGGATAACGAAATGGAGCGGATGAGTTTGGTGCCATGAATAGCATAGATGTAATCACGTGCTTGATTAAAGGCTCTAAATGTTATGGTGCAAGATTTCATTTTTCTGGATGCTCAACTTTCTCGTATAAATTAGGATAAAGTCACTAAAGTAATTGTCATGACAAATAAGATGTTTTTCATATCGTTTCTTGAGATGTATATCACTTTACGTATAAAATAATTATTGGTAGCATCAGGTTTTTGCCCGGAAGACATGACGAAAGAATATCAATGATCACTACTGTGTAAAATAGAGTAACCTATATTTTGGAAAAAAAACACTAGCGAATTGTTTTTGTTTGAAACTAAATCAATTCATCAAATTGATTGATCATCTTCTTGTGTCATGACGACATGCACGGTGATTATCAAGTGTAAAAATATGACTTCGCCGTTTTTTTTTTTTGCTGCAGTAAAAGTAAAAACAGAGGCCTAATTCTTCTTTCTTGTTTGAAAGAGCGTCCAATCCTTTCTTCATGAACATCATTTTCTCAATATTACTAAGACTCTGAATAAGGTGACTTTGCTAGGTTTAATCATCAATAATAAAGCCTTTAGCAGCTTTGACGAATAACTGTTATTGTTCTCATTGCGCATACTTATGAATAGTAAAGTTATCTATTTACAGATAATTATAGCACTCAATGGATAGACAGTGAATCATAATAGGCGATACGAGTTTCCACATATCAATCGGCCAGTTACACTATCACACAAAATTAGCCGTTGTCTTCGTGTAAGCGGCAGCTGTTTCGCGCACCAGTTGGCCAGTGTTGAGGGTGAACTACTCAGAACGCAATAAGTGGTTCTATGTAAAGGCGCTTTCTCACAGTACCCGATCGGTGTTGTGCTGGTAAACCTTTCATAGGTTAACGCAAACAAGAATTTTGGAAATTGTCACCCCCACAGGGAGTGCCATTGGACTATGACGCCACTTCGAAGCTCGGCTGCAACTCCTACCCATCTTAACTCTCAACTCATGTTTTATATAAAAGCTTGCTCCTCATTACTATTTATATGTTTAATGTAGGAGCTTGTCCTTCATTACTTTTCATATCTGTAACTCAGAATCTGACTCTTCATTAGCTCCACATATCACCTGCATCACCTGTCGTCACCTGCCGTCCCGTTGATCGTCGAGTGACTCGAGCGGGCACCAGCAACACTTCCATTTTTCCCTATCTCGTGTAAGAGTAGCCCAGTGGGTCCTCCTCGGTTAAGAGATTCGTTTAGTGTCATATCTTTCTTCCATTCTTTTCGTGAAGAAATCGTTCCGTCGGGTCGGTGGTCTTCGAATCTATACGCTGGGTATCTCCACATATATAGAGCAAAAACCTGCCCCTCATTACACTTCACATCTGTAGCACAGAATCTTGCTCCCTAGTACACTTCACATGTATGGCACAGATGCTTGTACCTTATTACTCATATAATTGTTCATCTCTCATATTTCCAACTATTGGTCGCATAGCATTTGCTCAAGTTCTCTGTAAGTCTATCGACATTGCCGCCTTGTTATTGTTGCATCATAATGTACGTCTATCGGTTACCCACGTTTGAAGTTTCATCTACTGCAGTAAACGAAAAGTCCCGGTTGGCAAAACGATAAAAAGAGCATTCTACACAAAAGAATCGCTACAGAACCTACTTATTAACAGGTTTCAGCATACCTAAGGTAATTCATGAGAACATAATGACTCGCTGTGTCAACGCTTTGATAGGAAGTTGGGAAAGTTTTAGAAACCAGTGCTAGCTTTTAAAGTTACCAGATCTTCTCTCACATCACTTTTAAGCGATGATTGCTGACGATTTCTCATTGTCAACGGTGATTTTGATTGAAAATGTCAGATTTCTCATAACGACATGTACTTCTCCAATTTATCAGTGAAATAGTTTTCCCTCAAATCATCAGTGTACATCAGAAATATCAAATACTCACAATGATGGAATGACTTAATAGTCGAAAAGACAGTTTATATATTGGATAGCGTTGTAAACAAACACAAAATTTAGCCATCAAAGTTTTATTTTGAACAGGGATATTTAGGGGCTGAATTTCGCAGCCTATACGAACAAAGCAAAAGCTGTGAACGGTCGAATTCTTGCATGTATATTGTATCGCGTTTCACCTGGAAATATGCAATTATTCACTCATATCTGTATTTTGATCCAGTTGCTTTTGTGTATTAACTGTGATGTACCTTAGTTACTAAAAAAAAATTCAAAATGATTAAACCGTTTGAAGTGGAGCGCTTTTTCCCTTCCATTTAGACTTTAGCAATCATTCTAACTCAAATCTCAGCGATTTCAATACTGTATTGGATTTTTGAACACTTTTCGCTAGTGCACTGCCCCAGCTGAAATTTAACTACGCTGTACCTTCAACTCGCACATTTTGCTCGTCTAGCTCTCACTGATGGTCTTTCAACAGAGTTTCAACACTTATTCGACAGCTTGAAAGAAAGGTGATTCAGAAACTTAGTCTCGTTCTAAAAAGTCTTCAAAAACGGAAAACGTTTACGCTTCGGAAGCAGAAAATACGTATCAAAAGCATATATCCGTTTAGAGGAAATTGTAGAGTATCAATATTGAAAAAAATCTAAAAGTAATTATGAGAAAAAAATTTCCAGATAATCAACAGAATCGCCCATCTGCCGAATAGTGATGTGCGCAGGATTTGAATGCCACCACGATAGGGCGTAACAATCGTGAAAAATTCGTAATATCTTCTAGGTTTCGAAAAGATTTTCAAGTTTTTTGTTGTAGGAATACAAAAGAGACTTGGTTCTATCGTTC
Organism: Parelaphostrongylus tenuis; assembly: GCA_019055375.1. NCBI lineage: Eukaryota > Metazoa > Nematoda > Chromadorea > Rhabditida > Metastrongylidae > Parelaphostrongylus > Parelaphostrongylus tenuis. Next base: position 76,214 of record JAHQIW010003292.1, on the reverse strand, counting down.
TATAGGTGCCAGCTTTCATTCTCCCATTCACACTGCAGCTATAAATCTATGAAAAAGTCGCAGTAAAGTCCAAGCGACAAACTACCTATTTGGGATTGTGAAGTAGTTTTTTTCAGATCTTTCAGCACTCTGAAGAGATTTTTCAGAAACCAATTCTAACTTCATAATCACCAAAATCAGAGCTATCGATTGTCGGCTGAAAGCTTAGAGAAAAGCCCTATACAGACCCTGTTTGAGAGAACAAAGCAAACCCAGTGAGAAGCATATACTTCTTTTTGTTGCTACAAAGCCAATGACAAATCTTTTTGAGAAATTAAGCCCATTGTTGAAATCAATGAGATTTTTGCTTCTAAATACAGAATGTTTGTCCAGCAAAAAAGTTTCTGAATAATCGTGTGCCAAGGCAGGTGTAGGTAGTCCCGATTAATGAACTAGTCACCTGTCTAAACTAGAGCGCTTCGTATGTAGGGCTATCGCAAGCGAGAGCTGCTTCTACTTCTTTTTCATTTTATTGCTGAGACATTTTTTGCTTTCGTCACCAACCTGCTAGTAATAAATGAAATTGACACCTTACATTTGTCGTGCTGTGCGAAGGTTCTGGAAGTTTTCTTGTTCACCTGAACGAGGAACTCACTTCAAGGAGAACTGAAAACAGTATTATACTTACCCGCTATCCGATAACAAATGAAAAACAGATCTCATTGGCTGCGCAAGAAATTTTCCCAGAAGTGTTAATAACCGTTCGAAAGCTTGAATCTCTGGCTAGAGTATACATGGCCGGCTCATCAATATACCTTTTCTGTAGCGCTGTGAAATCCAAAATTACGTTATGTTCCACAGAATCACGCTTTTCTCTCTTATCTCGCTTATATTTCGCTGGACAAAACTCCTTCTCAGGAGTGCTAATACTCTTTTGATAGCAGAAGTCTCGAAGAACTAAAAATGTGTCTGCTTTTTGGAACAGCTTTTTGATAGCGCTCTAGGAGAAAAAAAACTTTGTGTTTTACACCTGTCCATACAGAGCCCCTTCTTCAGACTAATAGTAATCATTCGATAATGTAAGTTTAATTGATGCCAACGCTCTGCTTAGTTTCTGGAAAGACCGTTTCACTTCAGTGCACCAGAGAAAAAGAAGATCGAATTTATTCGAAGAGGTTGTTTCACCGGCAAACTCACTGGCGGGAGGGAGGAGGCGGGACGACCAGTCGACGCCGTAACGAGGTATACATGTGAGATACAACTTGTTATTCTTTAGAAATTTTTTTCCCGCTTCGGAAGAAACTCCATCTATATGATTGACTCAGATATTCTACGAGATTTCCTCTACGTTCAATGCTCTTCGTGATTACGCGTATTATATACTAAGAAAAATGAAGTTGCAGAGGTTGTGAAATTCAATATTATTTTGAATGCTTCAGAGTTATAAAAGGTCTTTTTGAATAAAGCCAACGTGCAGCTGTAGCCAGAGATATGACCTTTCGAATGACTACCGGCACTCCTATGAAAACTTCCTGTCCGACGTTTGAGGTCGGTTTTCCATTTGTTTCCGGATGACGAAAATGCATAGAATCTAAAAGTACTCCTAGCTGAAAGAAATTTTAGATTTCCTGCACTTATAATTTGTTCTTTTTGTGCATGGTTGATCAGATGAGGTGACGATCATTCTGCTTAGTTTATTCAATCATATACAGTTTATAACCCGCTCAAAGACTCTAGTCTCCACAGCGCTGCTTCTGACCAAGACTCATGAGCAATAAGATTCATTTTCACCTATTCTTTTCCTTGAAATGTTGTTAGTTTGCTGTAATTGAGATTTGATTAGTTATTGCATTATTCCCATAATACTAGTCTGTCAAAGCGTATTGAAAGAACACTCTACCTTCAAGAGCATCTTCGGTCAGTTGAAACGTTCCATACGTGGTCATCGTCTCGTTAAAGGAAACATTTTCCAAGTAATCTTCAAAAAAAGGAAAGTGGCCCTGCAGCCTTCCATGGATAATCAAAATAATCGCAGTTTGATCAGTTGCAATGATTAGACGATGCTGATAATCACAGTACGCTAAAGTTTGCTAAGGGCTCATACAAGTGTGTTATCAGACCGCTCGATCATTACACGATAATAAGTAGCACAATTACATCGTTTATCCAGTGTTCTGTCATAATGTGATTTTAAATTCATTTATCCACCTGATGTCTTTCACATTTTGATAGGTTGTAGAAAAAGTTCTGTCATATTAGCAAGATGTGTAGAAAAAATGATTCTTTCTGATTAAGAGGAGAACAAATGAAAAGCCGATTTCATTCGCTTTAGAGAAACTTTCTATAGGAGTTTTGGCAAATTCAAAAGCTGAGATTTGAGGCTACAGCAGTACATTGCCGATCTTTCAAAACACCCCTTCATGACATCGTAGCATCCAGATCAAGAATTATGTTTCGCACTCGCCTTTCTTCTTCGTTTTCATCGCCCATTTAATTCGCTGAAAACCGAAAAGCATATCAATGCGTAGAAAATTTTTCGTAGTATCTTAATCAATCGCTTTATCTAGAGTTTCTATCAAATCGGAGAAAAACTCCCATTGAATAACAAAGTATCAATCCTCTCGTTTCTCCCCGCTCTCGCTACGTCCCCTCCCACGGCCTTTGCCTTGCCGAATAGCCGGTAAACAACGCTGCCAAAAAATGTAAAACTCATCTTATCACTACGCTGTCAGATAACTGCTAATAACCTAAAAAAGAGGTCTGTCCAACGAGGCACAAATCAGAAGGCCAGAGGAGATCAAAAGATCAAAGGAGCTTCCTAGAAATTGAACACATTTTGAGTTCTTTGAAACTTGTGCTATAGTTTGAGTAACAGCACTCTGAGAAGGCAATTTTGTCCAACGATATATAAGCGAGATAAGAAAAAAAGCACATGGTTTCATAAAACATGATTTTATTTTGAATGTTGCAGCGTTATAAAGGGGTGTTTTGAAAAGCTGGAGACGTGGCTGTGGCCTCAAGTCTCAGCTTTAGAATGGTTGTAAACATTCTTATGAAAGCTTCCTCTCCAGCGAATAAGATCGGTTGTTCATTTGTTTCCCTTAATCAGAAAGAACCGAACCACTATATTTGTACACTGATTGCAAATTGGTAGTTAGAGTACTCTCCTGCCACATCAACACAACTCAGCCACATATCCGTCAATATAAAGATTTCGCGGCGACTGTACGAAGATCGCAAATTCGTCATAATACGTCTTGCAGTTTTGTCGATGACCCTCAGAAGCGATGACGCCTAATTTGTAACGGAAGTGAGGCAGGAGCAGAAATTTCTTTCTTAACTACAGCTCTACTCTCAAGGGTGTGAAAACAAATGATTATCTCTTAGCGCGCAAGAAAACGAGCTTGTTGATGAGCTGAAATTCGCACTAAATGCATATGTAAAGATCAATTTCTTTGGAAATGGGATAGGTCCTTTTCTACAACCTGTTAGTATGGATATCGTGAACGAAAGAAAATTTGGAAATGTCACCACTGACAGAATTGTTCGCTTCCCTTTAACGATTTTTCGAAGAAGCAGGACACTACAATCCATAATGTTTGCGATGTAAGTTCATTTTACACCTCTGGTATGTCAATAGTCGAATACTCCCACCAGTAATGGTGATCACGTCGTAGTACATGGTTGAATTACCGTGTATAACGGATCCACTAGCTAACGCGGCAACATGGTGGCATTTATTACTTTAGAAACCTTTTTTCTTCTTTAAATGGTAAGAAATAAAGCTGTGAACTATCCTTATAGAGGAAATTTTTTCAACTGGCCATCAATTTTTCCAAATCGCTGTATAATGAACCATGCATGTTGTTGACGGGGTATTTGACCTAACAGTTGGCAATGGGTTAGATGCATTCTGCCCATTGTTCTTTGCATTTTGCAGCATGATTAATGTAACTACAGTAAGAACACTGAATCTGACATTGATTCTCTCCTCTCTCCCGCTCTCTCTCTTTTTAGCGTTGATCAATCACTGAGGGATGAGCCATGCATTCGTCTTCAATTTGAATCTTCGTTTGAGGTAAATGAATGCGCATCAGACCTTCACAGTGATTCGTGGTGGCCTTCCGCTGTATCGAGTCAGTGCTGCCTATTCTCCCAGACAAGTCTGAGACCAGCTCTCGCACCGAATCATCAACTGCGGACGGATGGAAGACTTGGCGAGCCATGAGTGCGAAATCGAACCATCAACCTTGTGTGCGACGCAGAGCACCTCTAACCACTCCCTCACATATGCTCCTCAGCACTTTATTTGGAAACAATTTTCTGTTTCGAAGGAAAACACCCTTTCTGTAATTTCTTTCATCTGAAGAGATTTCATCGGATAGTTTGACTATCACTACGCAATACATATTGAAATTTTTGACGTAGTAGTGAGAAGTCTGGGGTAAAAAACCAAAAACATCACTGCATGAATCATTTGAGGTTTTCTGAAAAAACTGAAACATCTAGGAATGAGTAAAAAAGAGAGATCATTCGGCTACCTTCGAGACATTGAATCTATTGAACAAAATTGCCTAACTATGACTCTGGCAATATTCTTTACAATTTGGAGCCCACTCACCCTGACACCGGAGCATCTTCACCTTTTCGAAGTTGTCGTCGTCTTTTACTTGATTACTCTTTATTACTTCGGAGACTGTAATTAATATTTGCTTTTGATGAATTCATTATTATCAGCGCTGCTTACAGTAACCACCTTCGACAGAGCTTTCCGACGGCGGCAAACTGTACCACGAAATATTCCCCGTTACAGCAGTACTAACTGGAGACGCAGCCCCAAATACGTCATCTGAATTCTTTCTTAAATACTAACGCCGTGTTCAAATATCACAGTATTCTTTCTTTCACAAGGCTTTTATAGCGAAAAACCTGCCTTATCACACTACTGGCATGAGTTATGAAGACTTAACCAAATCGCAAATTTCAAACGTGATTGTCCGCCTTTTGTAAGTTGTGCCTATTCTTTTCTCATAACAGAGTGTGATGTGAAATTCGAAAACAAGACTGCTATGATACAAGCAAAACCAGGGGCCTTTGTATAGACTTTCAGTCCGTAATTTTTTTTCCTGGACCTTCTGAGCTGTCATTACATCACCAAAGCTCTTTCTCTGCCTTTATCATAGCTATAGCGTAGAATAAAAACGTAATAAATGTGGCAATAGTACCTGATCCAACTAAGTTCAACGCCTATTTGTGCTTTTTGGGTCATTAACGGTGACAGGTGATCGTTGATTGAATCGATGGTGTTAAATCGTAATTGAGAGAAAGACAGAGCAAATGTTTGATGGTGTAGTGGTAGAACGTGGGCTTCGAGAAAGATTAATAAAGGGATTGAGGTCTACATGAGAATCAATATTTGTGCTTGTGTATCAACAATTTTCTCGTTGAACAAAAATCAAGTCTTGGTTTATATCCTGAATGAATTCATTAAATATCTTTGGAATTAGCATCTTTGCACTACCATTGTTTATTTCAAAGTAAAATTCTGTACACTATCCTAAACGTTATGAGACCTGGTCATTTTTCTAATCAAATCATGACGCGATTCTATCATAAGTAGCGTAAAAAGGCTGTGAATCATAAAACATTTTGCACTAAGCAATTGAGAGCGTTGTGGTATATTCGACAAATACGTAAAGATGTTTTCTCCTATTCATGACCAAAATCTTACGTTCCCTATCGGTATCTTTTCCGCACGGATGTGTGGTGTAAACGGAGGTACTCATTTTAGCCGATTTGGGACTGGAATGTATCTGGATATCTAAAAGCAAACATTGTTACAATAATCTGTCTTGATTGCGCTGAAGGATTACTCCTCTCGATGTATAACTCGACTTTTGTAAGGACGCTCACTGTACCTATCGCAGTCAGTTGAACCTGCTCAACATCAATTCAGAATGATTAAAACATGGTCCTGTTGTAAAATTCAACTCCATGAAACAGTTAATGGCATCAGGGACGCATACAGTTGAGAGGCTCATCACCTAACGCCATGGTTTCATGTAATTTGGACTTTTCATAAACATTCATTTGAATTCGTTCACATCCGAGTTCATAAACTGGAATGAGGCATGAAAAGCGTACATCAATAAACTTGAACTTTATATGCGTGATAGTATTTTCAAGCATTTCATGTGGTTTGTTATGCGTTGTTATGTGTTATGTTACAGTGCAAAACGCGAGGTTCCGTCTTTTACCAGAATCAAAAGCTATGAAAAGCTAGAATTTCTTATTTAACCGCCCTTAGAGGAGATACGATGTTACGCATAAACATATAAAAATACATATATATACATATATACAAATATATATACATATAGATATATATAACGAGACGACTGGTCATGCAGGTGGTATATATATATATATATATATATATATTTATATATATTTATATATATATGTGTAAATAATATATATGTATACATACGCATTAGTGCAAAATAGTATACAAAACTTTCTACGTTATACGGAAATCGAATCCGCATTGAACCCTTTCCGGGGTGAATGCCAATCTTTACCGACGCTCCTGTTCGGCCATCATTCTTTTTGCGACACATTACGCGCCTTTGGGAGGGATGAAATGTCGCTTCAGATTCTGTGTGACGTATAAAGTTTTGCCTATCACTCAACGTTATTGAATATATATCCACCACGTTAAGGCGGTGTCGACTATCAAAAGCCCTATTCTGAACCTAAAAATATGCAGAAAAACCTTCTCCAAAAGAACATTGAGCAGTGACCTAGTAGACCACTGAGTATATTTCAACTCCAATTACTACAATGAATTACAGTTATTGTATGGATTGTGCAGATATGGGAAACACTGAAAGAAACAGAAAGAACAGAAACAGAAACAGAAATAGACGAAACACAAGCACTTCTAAATGGGAAAACAGTGTATTTGAATAATACAAATGATATCCATGTGATAACTAATGCTAGCATGCATTCAATTAAAGATTATATCCATAAATCAAAGTGTCTGTTAAAATCTTGTCAGATCTGTATGCATTCAGGACTTTGATTATGGAACAACTTGATGGAGAAATCCGTGTATCCCGTGAGTGAGGAAAACCACATTATGCATGCATTGAAAGAATATAATCTTATTCTTTGCAAAGAATAGCAGTGCTACACTACTATATTCAAGTGAATTTCTTTCACTCCATGGGTCATCTATATCTTCGTCCATATTTTCAACAGCCGTTTGTAAATCTTCTTCTTGAATTCCTATAAAATTCAACGAAACATCCTTTTATTCGAAAATTAACAAAGGCCTTATTACAGAACGAAGTAAATTCGTAAATTATAAGCTCATCAGAAATAGTAGATGCTAAGAAAGTGTTGGAACTGCTCATTTGTGCTTCTGCGCATGAAACCGAGTAAAGGGACAATAAAGCGCCGTTGGCCCAACTCACATTGAAAGATTTTGAGACGCATTCGTATCAGTGATAGAATACTACAAAATTATATTGAGTGGCCAGATTACCATCAAATTTATGGAGATTTGTTCTGGGATTCGCTCACTTGTGTTATTTGTCGTTTCAACAATGACTATTTCATCGGAATAGGTCGAGGAATACGCTGATGCAGAAGCAACTGACATTTCGTCGGTGGCTAAAAGTAAACCTAAAACTAAATGAAAAACTAATCCATTTTAATCATCACCAACAGCAGCTTTCCTCCAAACAGAACTCCATTGAGCGTGGTGCCTCTATGGGGCGAAGAAGTTCAGTTCAATGCTTCATCAGCTTTTATACCCTGCTTGTCTACTGATACTGTAGATTTATCACTGGTGTTACGTGGCATTTCGTGAAGTGAAATCATTTGTTGTAGTCCTCCTCTGTTTACCGGTCGAAAGGAAATTTTTCTTGGTATTACAGCAAAGAAGTGCCTCTCGAAAGGCACGGTTGATCAAAAATCAAATTCCGCAATCAATGTATTTGAAAAGTTATGTTGCTGTGGTATTCAATCATAATTGATAATGTGCACCAATGAATAATCGTTTTTTGAGGGATAGCATTTCTTTCCCGGCTTAAAGTTGTTGAGAATTTTTGTGCTGTCATAGCTCGAATCGAATTCGTTGTTGAACGATGGCATTATTTAGGTCACAAAATGGAGCCATTTCTCACCACAACCTAGAGTTCGACATTAATTTGACTCTGACATCAAACAAGAAGCAATCGTGTTCCTCTGAACAGATCTTGATCAACTGACACTGATTTGTTAGCATTCAACTGTCATCTGATCAAGAACAGTTTACGGGCACTCTTATCGTCTTCCGCTTTTAACTAAAGTAACCGATATCAGCATAAATTGTCTATACTATACGATTCCATTTTTCACTCAATAGCCACTTCATAAGAAAATTATAGTAAGCTTTTTCCTTTTCTCAGAGTAACTATTAAAAGAACAATTTCATAAATCTTGCGCAAGCGGCCATGATAGGTGCACGAGGATTTCTATTCGAGTTTTATGCAAGATAACCCTATGCAGTCTGATTCAATACATTATATTCTTCACTATTTCATTATATGAGCAACCACGCTTTATGAAGGAGCATGAACAGGTGAGATTACTTCTTGAAATAGAGCTAAACTTCACCTAAATATACTCAATATGATGACAAACATCCACTGGTAGAGTAAGAATGACTGTGGACAATCGACAAGAAGAATCGCCGCCCTGAAAGGCGATTGCATCGGAATCTGTCATTGTCAATATCTTGTTAGCTTATCGATAGAAGAGTACATATCACTACATTAAGGCAATGTTTAGAACTTGACGGCCAGTCACACAACACTTCTTATCGTCAATTATTTACTCTTTTCAATGGAAGACAAGTGAAGAAGTGTTTCAGGAAAGACATGACTTCTCTAAAAGAAAATAGATATTGGAGAATGTTTTTTTTGTATTAGTGTTTCAAATCGACACATTAAAGGATGGCGTAGACCTCTCAGCATTCGCATATCTTTCATTTAGTTAACATCTCATAAGAGAGCATAAGTTCATGTGTGGGCCCAAGGCAAGGTATTTTCAATGTTAAAATTTTTCTGGTTGAAACACATGTAGGACAAGCTTTTCTGAAGTACTTCGAATAGAAAAAATTCTAAGAAGAGTGGAGTTTTAGCCAATAGATGACCTTCTGCCCGACCAATCACTTTGGACAATAGCCAAAATACTCCTACAATACCTTACACGCTGCACACTTTTTTACCACTTAGAGTGCTCTGCAAGTATTCGTGAGAAATTATCAGGATGAAGACGTCAAAAGATATTAGTTGTCCTAACGGCAATATCGACTAGAAATCTATCTTAGAGATAATCAATCAGAATTCATTTTATTTGACAGCGTATTGCGGTGATATGATGTTACAAAAAACCTAATAATGCAGAGTGATGAGCATAAACATTTGCGTCGCCCGGGATTCGAACCCAGATCTCATTCTTTCCGGGAGCGTGTGCTCTACACTCTACACCAATGGGTTTATCTCAAATATACCATAAAAGCTGCTCATAATTACACTAGAAGAATATCACACTAGATATTTATACTTAGCTTAGTTTCATCACCGTTACTTGTTATTATCAAAAAGTCACTTTTATCAAAATGCTTTCTTCTAAAATTATACAAATGAACTCACAGTACTGAAATATTTAGCTTGATTCAGTCGCTGAACGCTTTTTGTAAAACTCACTTCAACATTAATATCTTCCACAGTAAAGGCAAAAGGCCAATTTGAAGATGGGTGAGGTAATTTACACAATAGGTCTTGTTTCTGAATAAGCGCAAGATAATGAGTTACTACAAAATTATGAACAAAATCTAAAGCGGAAAAAATCACTAAAAATACTCAAGAATATCCTTATATGCTTTCTATATAGTACACAAAACCGGTTTCGAGCAAATCACTTATGCATGGAAGTACTTGACAATATCTGGCCAAGAAATTTATTAGTATTCAAAATTGATAAACAAATTTTGTATTATCGCAGAGATTTCCGGAAACGCAGCGACCGATGGTATTACATGTACAACATGGTGTGCCATTCTGATAGATTGAAGCACTATCAATTACATGCCTAAACCTTGTACAAATGAGACTGAGAGCAGAACTGACGCTGACTGATTAAGCTACAAAAATATTTTTGTCAATATTTTCTCACAAAATTCATTTGCGGAAAAGACACATAGTAAAAAGACTATTATAACTTTCAGTCGTACTCACTACGAAAAAGAGTTTGAAGCTTCAATAATTCACATATTGAAGGTGCTACGAACTTCACGTAATACGTAATACATTATTGTTGCCGCCGTAGTTGAAGCTTGGCTGGGTGATGTTGAGGCACATTATGGAAATATTCAACGCTAATGCCTCTAGTCCACAATCGTATGTCTAAACATCGAAGCTCAAATGCTTTCTGTTCCAACGAAAGGCTACGGAAAGATTCGATAGGGGAAACGCATCCTGATTAAAAACAGTATCATCAAGAACTATCAGGCAGCCGCAGTTCACGCTAGCACATCTTTTCGCAATTTCTAGAACTGAGATGTCCGCGATGTAAAATTCGAAGAAGGAAAGAGATAAAGCTCATTGATTCTCCACGTTGCCCACCTTGAGCATTCCTGTAACTACAATGGGACTAAATGAACAGCTATGTGGCAAGAACACATTAGTGGTGATAAATATCGGCTCTTCAACCGATGAAGCAGATGTAGCACGTCGATGTAATTCCTGAATTTTGTCAAATTGGCACTTCTACTGATCTATCTTTGCAGTGTTTTTTTTCACTGTGGTCATCCAGTACTTTAAGCATCATTTTTTCGTCTTCTTGAACGTCGTAGAATTCCGGTCGAGCACATCTCCTTGCAATCCGAGGATAGCCTCATCGTGGCGTTCCATAGAGCGTGCTTATTGACTGCCGGAATGTTTGAGGGGAGAGGGGGGAGGGGGAAGGGAGAGAGGGGCAGAGCTCGGCAGCACGAGCATCACAACCACTCGGCCACGGCGCCCCCAACTGGGTTAAAATAAGGGCCAAAAAGCTGTGAAACGTTGCTTCATTCTTGAGCAGACACGAAAACGTGATTCATTCAGTTGTGGTCGACATTTGGAAGATTTCGACTAAACTGATGGAGTAAAAGGTCTAGTCTACATGCATTTTATCCAGTCGCCAACATTTTTATAGTTTGAGCAAAAGAAGCCTGATACATAGGTATCATTTGCATACTACATAGAAACTCACTGTATTACAAACAGAAGAATGCTGAGATAAGGGCAACTTTGAACGTAACGCTAGTTTTTCGTGGACTCCAACCGCCATTATGTCTTGGCGGATTTGGGTGCTCTGGCACCACACTTACCTTTTTGGCTTTTACAGGATTAATAACAGAGCTCTCGGCGTTAATCAATCCCTGAGGGATGCGCCATGTGTTTGACCTTATCAAGCATCGTTGAAGGTGTTTGAAGGCAAGTCTGATCTGTACAACGACTCGCACTGGCTTACCGATGTATCACGTCAGTGTTGCTATCCTCCCAAACAGGTCTGGTACCGCGTCACCGACCCCGAAGGTTAGAAAAGCTTGACGGACCTTGAGTGTTGAACAAGTCATCGATCGACCATCGATTGATTGACTACGTGTGCGTTGCAGATCACCTCTTACCACTCATAGGGGCACTCTGTTCTTCAGAAGTCATTATTAAAGACTGTCCGCTTGGGGTCAGCATGAGTGGGGATTGCGTGTGGTTGAGGTCAAGAAATCGGCCTGAAGACGCGAGGTCACATCTAAGTAAAGCATTCATCTTTGCGACCCAATTTTCAGAATCCTAGATTTAAAACAAAACACGAATGAATTGCTCTATCGACGACTTCGCGTCTACTCAGAAATACACTGACTTATTGTAAAATGGTGAGGTTAATACAGAGTCATTCTTTGAGTATGGAACAACTGGAGAAGAATTGAATAACCACTAATTTTTCTACTGTTTTATCATAAAATTCACACGAAACCTATAGGGAAGTCTTCACCATGTGTTCACGTTCAACGTGCAATAATCGCACGTACGAAGCCATGGACAACATCAAATGAAATTCTTATGTGAGAGTTTTTGGCTACTTTCTAGCTAAAGCCTAATGATGGTTGAGATGAAAAAAATAAAGTAGACGCAGCGTATGAGCACGAGATACCTAACACAAAGTGAAGGAAAGAAGTACAAACTCCGACTACTGCAATTCCTTAGAATGGTTCGAAAAAAAATTGTTTCGAAAGTGCTTATGATAGCTCTAATAAGTTTTATACAGGACTATACCTCATTATTCAAAGAACGAACGCTCTTCGGACGTATGCTGGAAATTTGCTTCCGTGGAGCATCGAGTGGCCGACAACGGGAAGGTGCGATTTCGGCAGCTGAACAATTATTCGTAATGATGGCCGCAAATATTTACGCTTATGGTCTCGACAGAATATAGATGTTTACTGAACTGAAGAAAGAAGGCGGACCCTGGTTTTAATCAGCTTTCTACCTACTGGCTCATCACCATCCAGAGACTCACTTCCCACAATAAACTCGCTCTTCTTGAAGGCACTTGACGATAATGATTTTCCGATCATTTCAAGAATGAAGACAAGCGGAGTAAATCATCCGCTCATTCCTCTCACAGATCGGCGCAAGCCGCAAAAAATCTCTCGGATGGTGGAATGCGCTTCGAACACGTGCTTTAGGTTTCATCCGAGATTTCTAGCCTTAGTCGAGGAAGATATTTCGCTGCAAGGCACACCAAGTCCCTCTGTGATCCACGTATTCAAGAACTGCTGTGTTGACCAACTTGGGGACCTACTATGAACCTTAAAAAATCGTTATTGAGCTACAATTTGAATGGTTCTTTATGAGAACGAATCATTCAAATACCAAGTTCAGTAGTGAGACAGGTCAGCTTTATTGGAAAAAAAGCGCTTTTTCTGTCAATATGGCTACATTTCTAAAACTGCGGCTGCAGAAATCACACATAGCCCGTAGCATGAAACACCTTTTCTATTGATTTTCCAGTGTTATACCGAGAAATGCAACTTGACATTTAAAATCGCAGATTTATTGATTGCGTATCTCAAGAGAACCACACATTTTTGTTATTCTCCCATACTCTCAGTGAAGCCGTGGAGGAAACCCGACCACAACAATGGAGATCGCTTCCTGGATTATTTTGGCCGTTACGGATAAAAGCTAACGAAGTAAATTCCTCACAATGTGCTTCATGGATCAGATTATGTTGATCCGTTCTGCGCTATGAACGGTCTCAACAATCAGTATCTCTATATTGTAGTGTTTTGCAAGACTTCTCTTAAAATTAATACATTCTGACAGTATGTTTTGAGTCTTTCATGAGGTCTTTTGTGAGCACTTATACAATGCAATACATGTGTTTCGTCCTTGCAGCCTTCTAAGCGAGGTCTTGAAAAACAGTCGGGTATAAAGATATTAATTATCAAAAATACCAGACATGAGCAATTGGCTGCCATTCACTGCAATGTCCGATGATCATGTCAGTGGACATACAGTGATATGCTACCTTTGGGTGGAGTGGGGTGGAGTGAATTTTCACTTTGCACGCGGTGTACACGCGGTGTAACATGTTAGTTAAGGATTTTTTCATGTTAGGGGGTTCTCCTCCGAATGGGACTGGCTCAGACGAGGGGTGCTGTGCAACTGACGAGGCTCCAAGGCCGAAACACATGTATTACACTGTATAGGTGCCTATAGAAAACCTCTAAAAGACTTGAAATATGTTGTCAGGTCTCGGGAATTTTGAGGATCAGCAAGGCACTTACACAGATCACAACTGCCTTCTATGCCTCAATTGGTTGAAAATATAATATGAATGTTAAGATGGCTCCTCTCAAAGCTGATCTGATATGTAGAGGTAGTACTTTTTGTAAATAGAAATAATACATAAGAAATAGAAGGAAACGACTTCCAGAACCACCGAAATATTTCGATTCCCTCGGATGATGACTCCTTTGGAAGAAGCGATTCAGCTAAACTCGAGCGGGACGAAGTTTCCGAGCAAGCAATAGAATCTGAAAATAAAAAGTCTGTAGAATTAAAAAGAGCCAAATTTCTCAGATAATCACTGTTGAGAAAGTCTGAACGAGGTAGACAAGTGAATGTGCTCGGGAGCGCTTTACGGAAACTTAATAATCTATAAGCAAATCAGAAGTGGTGCTGAACATTACAAAAGCAACAAAAAACTTTAGAAACTCGCCCTTACGGTGATTGATGGAGAAAATTCGCTTCGATAATCTCTTGCTCACTAATGGATGAGCAATTCGATGGGGATGGAGAACAGACTTCAAAAGGCACTTCTTTCTCAAATACACCATTTGATCTGATTTCGTTTTATAAAGTTTCTAGTGACAGATTTCGTCTAGCGCTTGCCACCGTAGCACAACATTTGCATCTCCTTCGGTACTGAAACACTACAGTGTAACCCAGAGAGGCAATAAGATGGACCAAGCTCTTAGCGTTCATCAACCTCTAAAGGATTCACGATGAATGACACAAGGTGGCTCAGCGATGTATCGGGCCAGTGATGCTATCCTTCTGAACGTGTCTGATAGCAAATCTTCGACTCTAGAGGAATGGAGGTGTTGGGGCGCCATGGGTGGGGATCGAACCAGTGACCACGAGTACGTCGCAGGGCACTTCTGGTCACCTCGCGTACACAGTCACAATCCAAATAGTAATCACATAATAGTTTTCTCTTTTATCACTTGACTGCTACCACTGAGCCGATGAACAATACACAATCGCCTAACATTTCGACTCAGTCTCGTTTGGTTTTCTTATTCATCAAATTCGTGCTATTACTTATACAAAAAAAAACCGTTATTGATTGGTAAGGCGAAGGTTGTGAAAAAGTCGACTTCGAAATCAAATTATCAGCATCAGCGCACTATAACCTAATGATCAACTAAAGAAATCGATATCACAAAGGCTCAGAGATCTGTTCTAATGTAAAACGAGTCAATCTCACTTTCGTTGGACATGTATTCATTGAGCATCGTACTGACTGGTGCAAAAGTAATAGCGGTTCCAGCAATGGCATTGTTCAGTATATACCGCAATTACTTCTCCACCAACACGATAACATTGAAATAGGAGAAGAGTCGAAGTAAATTCAATAAAACAGTGTTACTACTACATGGATTTTTCATCTCAGCCTATCACGAGGACATCAACGAGCATTTAGTCAACTAATACCGTCAGAAAACGAGATACGTCGAAATGCGTGGGCCGAATGATAGCGATATAGCGACCTCGCGCAAGTCGCGAAATCTAAAGAGATTTTCCATCACAAGCAGATGGTCGGATCGGATCTGTGGAGTATCGATGGACGACTAAAAGCATCGCCACGTTATGACATTGAAGTCATCTTGAGAGATCGCAACTCAAGGGAGTCACAACAAATTGCTGTGAGAGCAATCACTAAAAGCACGTAGAACACTCAGAATCAGCAGGATATCTAGTGGCAAGGGTTGCAAAGATACTAGTGATGCTACTAATGACATACAAGTTGATGTCAAAAAACCCTCCAGAGAATGATAGAAGAAAGTTCGTTTTATGAATTCATATAGGTTTCAACTCTCGAACTACACTAATAATCAAAAACTACTTTATTCTATTTTATTTGATCCGTCATCACAGTGTTTTTTTTCCACTGTGCAGATGTCACTACTCCTAGCATTCAGTTCGGTTTTCGTCTTCTTCTTGAACGGCGTAGAATACTGGTTGAGCGAATCTCCTTGCAATTTCGAGGATAGCTTGTTGTGGCGTTTCATAGGACGCTGTTTTTGACTGCAGGAGAGAAGCTGGGGGTGAAGCATGGCCCAAGCGCGCCGTGACCAACATCACAGCCACTCGGCCACGGCGCAGTAATTGAAAAAGGACCAAGAGTTATCCATGATCTGCCATCACATACACTATGCAACATCACTTACGACAGACTATTTATTATTATCGCATATCAGTCGCTATAATGACCTTAGAGTAGTTTATTTAATATATTATATCAAAACTAATAGATTATATCATTATATATTTTATGCAAGTCATTCTAAATGACGGATAGCCAACAACACCATAACTCCGTGGGAAAAAAAACTTGCAATTCATAATATAACGTTATACTTGGGCCAAAAGTATGCGTGTAAACAGAAAAAAATGTGAAATATCGAAGTTTGCAAGAAATTGAAAATACTCCTTGAGGAAAGAAATTTCATAGTGAATAACAATGAACGCGGGCGCGGGTTCAAAACCCAACCAAGATCAAATTCTGCAGATCATGCGACATTCTTGCAAAATTAACGTTAAAAATTTTCTAAATTGACTGATTTCCAATTAACCTCACCATCATGAGAAATCGGGGAGATCTATCTAGATTTCGCGACTTACAAGAGGTCGCTATATCGCTATCATTCGGCCCACATATCTCGACGTCTTCTTCTTTTTCAAAGACGATAATTAGCTAACGAAATGCTTGATGATATCCTCGTGATAAGCTGAAATAAGAAATCCATGTTGTAATAACACTATCTCATCGCATCTGCTTCGATTTCTCTCTTCTTCCAGTGCTATCATTTTGGTGCAGAAGTAATTGCGGTATACGCACCTAAGTGTAAATGCGAAACCGCTGTTACTTTTGCACCAAACAGTATGAGGGCTAGTGCATGCATTTGCAGCGGGCAAACTATCATTTTGGCGACCACGACCAAAATCGCCACGCGAGTTTTGTAGCTCAGTTTAGGCTTTTCTCCATCATGAAAATTTGAATTTCTTGTCACACATCGATTCATCACGATTTCCTCTACAAACTCATATGCCTTTGATGCAAATATAACATTTTTTATGAATAAAACTGTCTTTCGATGCGGAGTAACAGTGTTATTTGTAATAACTCCTACAAAAAATATAATGATATACATAGCTATCAGTTTTTAAAGATGCTTTTGGGCTTCTTCGCAGTGTTATAGTGTTTCAGGTATACCTATATCTTGAAGATCTTGAAGAATGAATGGTATATAAGCGGTGACCTCGGTGGCGTAGTGGTAGCACGCGCCCCCGATATGGGTGAAACGCTAGTTAAACTGCCGTCCAAGGTGGAATTTTTGCTTACCACTCAATTCTCTTAGGTCTTTCAATTCTGTATATATAATCATACTCAATACTCAAAAGTTGTAATAGTGACTGAAAAAAGCAATAAATAGATCGTCACAAAAGGTGCTGCAAAGTGCATGTGATGGCATCTCATTGACAACTCTTGGTCATTTTTTGATTTTTAGTGTAGTTTGAAAGCTGTAACCGACATTTAGTTATAAGCCAAACTTTCTTCTATCATTCTATGAGTATTTTTTTTATCAGCTTGTAACTTACCATGAGCATTACCCGCACAGAGAGCGCATCCGGCAAAGTGGTTATAAGTGCTCTGCGTCCTACACAAGGTTGATGGTTCGATCTCGCGCTCATGATTCAGCAAGCCATTCATCCCTGAAGGGTCAGTAGATTGGTACCAGAATGGTCTCAGACTTGCCTGGGAGGATAAGCAGCACTCACTCGATACAGCGGGAGGCCAGCGCAAGTCTTCGTAAAAGCCAGATATGCATTCAGTCACCTCAAACGCAGTTAAAAATTCAAGGCGAATACATGACGCATCCCTCAAAAGTTGATCAACACCGATAGCTTTATCCTTGCATCCTTTTGTTTCCCGTACAGCTGCGACTTTTGCCACTGCATATGCCCGCTTGTTTTGAGTGTACGTGTTTTGTAGTTAACTGCTTTTAAGGCAATTTGTTGTAGCTCTGTCAAGTTCCAATCTCTCGAAATAACTTAACTCCAGTGTCACCACCACTGTCGCTAGTTGTGGCCGATCACCACTAGACCACACACCTGGTCAAACCAGCTGCTTTTGCGTGGGTATACTACTCTTCCACTTTCACTACTTGGATAACCAGACTGTTAAAATCTCGAACTATCTATGGCTCATATATGCGAAGAGGAATGCGCCATGCATTCGTCTTTAATTTAACTTCGTCTAAGGTGATTGATTGCATATCTGGCCTTTAACATGACCCGCAGAGGCCTACCGCTTTATGGAATCAGTGCCATTTATCCTCTCAAACATGATTAAGCTTATTCTAGTACCAATCTACCGACCCATCAGAGATGGATGGCTTGGTGACTCATGAGCACGGGATCGAACCATCGGATGAGCTCAAGGGAGCGAGGGGACGGGGAGGGGGGTGGAGCGTATCTCTCAGAGCTTAATCAACCTTGAGAGATTTATTCTTTTATCCTTTACATGCAAAGAGGAGTCGGAAACGTTTGAGTTACGGAAGGACTCTGTACGAAGACCCACAGGCGTCTTTAGAAGAATAGGAAACACTGCGCATTTCGCGTTCGTTCATCGTTTCACTCGGCATTTAGTGTCTTCGTGAAGCGCCTTCCAAAGCGGTGGTTTGACTGGGTTTTCGCGAGCTCCATTTCACCGTCTAAGCTCCGAAGAAGGGAAAATTTCACGAAATGAGCCAAAATTAGGTTATATGTAGGGAAAAAGTATCGCGAATACTCCCCCTGCACATTGTCAGGAAAATTGCTTAGTAATAGCACAAATACGTTGTGAACCCGAGAGCCAAGATTCCGTATTGTAGCAGAAATTTTTGTGGAAGAGACATTTGCCTTTTGCTGATAGTGCCCTTGTCGAAGGACTTTAAACAGTTATTTTGTGAGTGTGAGTTTCATGGGAAACAAGTCCATCGTCAAGGAAAAATTCGATAAGAGGGACAACCTAAACGAAATGAAAAGCCATAAAAACAAGGACGAATTCGATCTAGCCCAGAGGCGAATGTGCGCACCAGCACGTCACAATTCTGCGATGGATCACAGGTTTGAGGTAGACCGAGTATCATCGTTGACAGCACTCCTCGACGAGAAATGCGCTCGCCATTTCTGTCCGTTAGTATCTCATACAATAAATATAAAATCTGAGTAAAAGAAAAGAGTTTGTTTGAGTAGGGTCGATGACTCGGTTTTAATAAAGCTAACCTTTTCCAAACAACCAGAGTAATTGCAGATGTAGGGAGACAGTGGGACAATGTTCTAGCATAGGAACTGTCTCTGGTTTTCTGCGAAAAAAATCTTTAGATAGGCACTGATATAGTTTCGGTGAACTCGGCAATAAATCAAAATCTGCTACCAAGATCCGGGGTATGAATCGAGAGGACCAAGAAAGGCGATCAAATCTCACGGTTCGATAGACCAAAAAAACGGTAGCAATCTAGGGCACAAAAAAACACCAAGCACAACAAATAAAAAATCAGTTGTTCCGGAGTTTTCTTTGTAATGACAATGTAATAATGCAATGGACAAATGCTATAATGTGGCATTAGCTTTCAAAAAATTAAAACTAAGATAAAATGAAAGATTCAAAATTCTCATTTTCGGAAGTTTAGTAAATGGTGATAAGAAGTTCTAATAATGTGATTTGTTACTTTAGCACTGATATGATATTTTTCAATCATGCATGTGGCGCAGTGGTTAGAGGTGCGCTGCGTCGCACACGAGGTCGGTTTTCGAATCTCGACCCCCATGGGCTCACCAAAGCAATCCATCCCTCTGAGATCGGTAAATGGTACCAAACTTGTTTTAGACTGTACTAGGAGGAATAAGCAAGCACTGACTCGCATAATAGGAGGGCACCGTGAGTTTCATTGTAAAGACTATATATGCGTTCAATCACCTCAAATGAAAGTTAATGATTGAAGTGTGAATGGCATGGGGCACCCTATCAGAAATTGGACAATGCCGAGAGCTTTATCCTTTTCGTAAGATATTTCATTGATGGGATAAATCATAAGAATTTTTCGTTCAGTTTTAGTTATTACCATTTATTTGTCTACTTGTCATTTGCTGCTTAAGTTATATATCATGCAAATGAAAACGTATGCAGGAGTTTGAGTTGCACAGGATGCTCGCACAAGTATGCAGCATGTACTTCTCAAGAGACGGTTCAAAGCCAAACCATTTCCACAATAGCCGTGGTCAATATTATCTCGACAGAAAGTCAGCAGAAGTTAGTAGTAGCAAGAAACTAGATGCCGCAGTCATTTTTGTTTCTGGTGATGGGTCTGGGCCGATATTACGACAACGGAAGATTGCCGTTGGCCTCATTCAGGCGGATTACGTCGGATATCAACGCTTCCAGCTAGCACCAGCTAGTTCACGGGGCGTACTGGAACCTTGGACTACTTAACAAGCCTCCATAGAGTAAGCACAAATAAAAAAAAACAAATAAATAGAAATTAGCAGAGCGAAACTTCATAATATAAAATCCCAGCAAAATTAAAAGTACCAGAATGTTTACATTGACACTCTGTGTATCAAAGGAGGTGCTGAGAAAACCATGTTCACCGAAAGGAGGAATGATTTTGATGGAGGAATTTACGAGCAAAAGTACGTAGCAGATTTATATATATTATAGATATATATATATATATATATATATATAATATATATATATAACCTGTATCACTGTCGTCCCGTGGATTCGTGAGTGACTCCGAGTGAGGTACCAGCAAACTTTCCATTTTTCCTATCGCGTGAAAGAGCTTATAGCCCAGTGGGGTCCTCCTCAATCTAGGGAATCGCTGAGCATCATGTCTTTTTTCTATTTGCTTTCTGTGAAGAAATCGGACAACGGGTCAGTGGTCTTCCTTAGGAGCGCTTGAGTTCCTGAGGAATCCAGTCGGTAGCGGCTCTCGTCCAATCGGTTGTCGTGAAGCGCATCACATGTCCGGCTCACCTTATTTTCGATCTCCTGGCCTTATGTCGATTAATGATACCATATGAATTCGAGTGATTTAATGATTATAATATATAACATAATCATTAAAATCACTCGAAACTCACATGTATCGTTTATGGTATGGTGCGGATCCAGTCCGTCTTGCACTCCATTCCTTCCTTCTTGTCGCATACACCATTCCCGCAAGAATCAGAACTTTATGCGAGTCGTTTCGCTGCTGCGAGGACGTTTCAATGTCACGAATGTCGTTGATTGCTGGTCAGAGCATTCTGTCTTACTGTTCTTGTCTGGACCACAGCATTCTCACTCAAATTTCAGTGTGGGCGAATTGTTCAGATGGTTATTGGAAAAAGAAAGGTGTAGAAGTTACATTCGATCGAGAAATCAAGTTAACAATTTGTATAATAGCTCGCAAAATGAGGTTGCTTTTGATGCTTTCAATGACTATCTTTCTATAATGAACATATTATTTTCCTGACAAAGTGATTTAATCCCTTTTGTTTCGCTATATGCACATACTTCGAAGGAATCATTTGACACCGAGTGATTGAATAGTATGGAATAGATTATGGAAAAATGTTCAGTGTGCTTCTAATGTTTGATTTTTGAGATTTTTTATTTGAGTTATTTAAGCAAACATTCTTTTTTCATATTTTTTGCGAGGCAGCCACTATACAAAAGTCTGTAAAAACTAACCGAGATTTTGTGCTGCGCATTGTGCACGTTGTTATGTGTGCAGTGGTGTAAGGATAGGTCATGCTTATTGTAGAAGCGGACTAAAATCTTACATGGTTTGGAACATGAGGCCTTTAGCATGCGGCGTCATTTAAAAAATGCGTAGCGTTCTAGCATGAGCCACTTTCTGAGACATCACTAAATCTCTCAGTCTTTCGAAGTACAATTGTTTTCATTGCTTCAAGACATCACCCGATTAGAAAGCACTACGACGGAGACATCGTCGTTCATGGTGCTAGTGAGTCTCGTTATCGTCCCTCGTTGGGGGCCTGGTATATTTCACAGAAACGAAGGAAAGGAATTCGTTTAAATTAATAACTGCAGATACAACAGACCTTTTATCGAAATATCTTTAGAGGCATAGCTTTCTCACAGCTTACAATATCCGAAAGATCACAATAGTCTGCAAAGAAATAACTTTTCAAGTAGAACTTCTTGATATAAATGAAGGAGGATTACCCAGAGGAAGTGCTAGGTGGATGTGAGGTCACCGCAAACTGCACGTGGGGTACTGAAGTCATTTAGAGAGGCAGACACATGAAAACGTATAGCAAGCGTTCGAGAGTAGATTAGTAAAAATGAGATCGCAGACCGTGTATAAACTGAAGCGCATAATCAATGACAGCGATAAATAATGGCGATCCTACAAAATAAGTAGACACTATAACAATTCATGCAACTTTCATTGCTATTTTCATGTTATCTTTCTCATATAAGTGATGACATAACGTGCTCAACTGTTGAGTAAACTTAAAAACGTGAGGCGGCGGTTGCGCTACGGGAGGACTGATACGCAGCGGAGGTACGCAGGCAATGGGCCGACGACGACGACAGTCGAGCGCTTTCATCTGGCCCGTGCGGCCGTCTGGTTACCTTCCATCTTCGTATTCGTTTCCTTCTCCTTTTAGCTTATCGATCGCATACGATTGTTGTTTATGACTCGATGTGGCCCGGTTCAATTGCTGATTACTAACTTAGGCCATAAGACGTAATTTTGTTTACCACCTTTTGCTTGATGGTCGACTGCTCGATGTTGCACTAAAGATTGTAATTGCAAACCCAGGTTACGGAGACGAGCCCAGTGGTGGGGTCGTGGGCGAATCACTCCCCGGGTATGGGTAGCGGGCTCGTAGGACGGTCTCCAACATACAGTGTGATTTATATGACTTATACGACTATGATACTCACGCATCGTCGACCGGCATACCACCCTGGGGCTTCGTCATTCCGAGGCGACCACGACAGCCTCCCTGCCCCCGTCTCCTGATTGATGTTTGCAAACCTTTTAAGTAGAACAGTCGGTTCTTGCTCTTTGTCTTCATGTGTTTGACCCACGTAGACATACTACTAATGGTACGAAGTAGCTACTACAGGGTATTGATTTGACAGTTGTTACGTAATATGCCTTTGATCCGCCAGTTGGATTGGTTGGCGGATATGAATATGTTCTATGTAATTATTGTTTATTTTAGGTTGTTTTTTATAGCGATTTATTCTTGCTGTACTATCTGATTATTTAATCTGCTTGGCAGGTGTACGAACACATAGCAATCGACAGGGCAATCACTAATGTTACCACTACAAACACAATGAAAAGCTATTATTCGTAATAGAGGATCAAAGGGATTTCTACGATTCTATAGATCTTTCAACTCCTAAAGTAAGCAGATAACCAGAAAAAGTTGCGGCGAATTATCGATGAATGGCAACTCATGCGCATGGTACAGCATCATTTTTAACCAAGATTTCAATATTTGGACGAAGGTCGAAAGATTATGGTAATCGACTCGAATCATCTGCTGTGAATAGGACGAAACTCGCAGGAACGCTAACCAAATGAGTTAATTTTTTGCTTACTTGATTATTCCGATCTGTTTTCACTGTTTTTTCCACTGCGTGAATTCCAGTGTTCTTAGCATTTGATTCGTTTTTCCGTCTTCTTCTTGAACATCGTAGAATACTGATTGAACGCGTCTCCTTACCATCTCGAGAATAGCATGGCTGTGGCGTTCCATAGGGCATTCGTTGTTGACTGCTAGCTAGTGTTGGGTGGTGACTCGGTCGTGCGCACCGCGACGAGCATCACAAAAACTCGCCAATGCGCCCCCTCTGGCTTAATCAGGATAGGTTAAATCAGTGGTTTGTGATTGTTTTGACGTTTCAAAGAAGACTGTGTCGACAACGTCGACTCAACTATCCGACTCAATGAATCGACACGCGGTCGCGACGCAGGCGTCCTCGCCCATGCAGCATACTTATTTGAGTAGGCGGAGCGATGCCCACCGTCATTCACCAGCAGGCGGCGGCGGAGAGTGGGTGCTCCATCTCCGTCGTCTCACCATTTCTTTGTTGCTGTTGTGTATGTCGCTTTTGTCCATTATCGATTCTTCTTATTGGGTATTGATTCTTTGCCATAGTCGAGGGTTCTACCAACTGCTGATTGCAGGTCGATTGTCTATGCGCTAGGTTGCTCTGTTGCATCATTGTCGGTCTCGTCCCTCACCTATGACTCTTCGTCTTGTTCACTCATTCACATCTCTCACGTGCATCCTGTGGAATGTACCATTGTTTGCTGCGGTTCTGGTTAGATGGCGGGACGCATTGTTCTACACCGTTGTGCGTCGTTCTTTTAACTGTAATATCTGACTGCTGAGTGGACCTATTCTGTGGTTATCATTATCATAGTACGTATTCCTCGATGGCACATCTCCATATCTGGCACGTTGCTCTCTGAAGTCTCTCATATTCCCACACTCTCTTACAACCATTCTTCCTAGAAGCTTCTTACATCGCTTTTCACAGTATTCCTGTCATTGTCCATTACGTAGACCCACTGGACCACCACTTTGTCTTAAGCACAGTCTCACGACTATTACTCGTTGATGTTGCGTATTACCGTAGTGGCTGTTATTCTTTTTATTGTTCGTTATGTTAGTGATATTGGTATGTAGACAAAGGCTTGATTACCTAAGTTTGAGGGTAAGAGTGATAGCAACAACATCTAGTCAATCAACATTTACTTACTACAGATTGCCTTGAAAGGCCTCCTTTATCATCTCCCATCATTCATCGACCATGGATCCCTCTAGTGTGGTAAAATCCTAGATTCATTACGGAACTACAGCATTGCAAAAATTACGGACCCCATCTACAGACCGCTCGAGCCAACTGCCGCCGAATTGAACTCAACATGACGCTTCTTTCCATCAGCGACTGTTCCGACAGGGTTAAAGAATGACAAGAGAGCAGCAGGATCACCCGATCGCCGGTGGCATCAGTTCTGAGATATGTCTTGCGTTCTCTGTAAGCACTGAAAGAAGCCACTGGGCACTTTATTAAGACCATTCCGTTTCCCTGTTCTGGTATTTTTCTATTCAATTTCAGAATTTTCAATGTGATTTTACGTTTTTGCTTCTATTCCACGAAAGGGTGAGCAGTGCATAATGCTCTTCTGTGTATGCCCTCGAATACTCGTAAGCTATTCCCCCAATCGATTGGAGTCCAACATCAATTCTTTTCGATTTGTTGTTCGTCTCCAGATTGTAACGTTCCTTACTCGTTGATTTCTAGTGAGTTTCGCTGATCCAGTACTCACTCAGATATCCGCTCCTAACCGTCTTTCTCATCTAAGTGTCGAACTAGAGTCGCTTCGACTGTGTTTTTAGTGTTTACCTTGTCTTATGATTACTGCAGTAGCAACGTAAACCTTTTTTTTTCAGGGTTTCACCGCCCAATACATCTCGAATCGTTATGGCAGAGGAAAGCAATCTTTTTATCATGGCTGAATGCCTTGAAAAGGTGTCAAAAATTTTCTTTTGTTTCTTACTAATTTTTTCACATTTTAAGACTTATTTGACGTCCTCGTACATATTGTATATATCTATGTCTTCCTTTCTCATTCATTCATTCTTATTCTTTATTACTACCTTTTTTACGTATTATCCACAAATGAACTTCCTCTACAGCTTACCTTCGATTTTCAGATAATGGAAGCTGTTGAGAATCTGGAGCGACTCATCGAGTTACTGCAAGAATATCAGGTATTTATCAATAGATAAACCGAGAAATAGGCTAGTATTTGTTTATACCTAAGAGAACTGAGTGATGAGCAAAAATACGATCTCACAGAGCCGAACCCGCGTTATATCTCTACCAGGAGCGCGTGCTACTACTACACCACCGAAGTACATTGGCGCCACTACTCATTCTTCCACATCTCTAATGTTACCTGTCAGCCATCAACCTTTAACAGGTTTGGTCGGGTATGCGATTTCGTTTTGTGATCCGAATTTATGAAGTTTTATAAAGCGGAATCGGATGCCCGAGCAAACCTGTTAAAGGTTGGTTGCTGACAGCTAAGATAGAGATGTTGAAGATGAGCAGTGGTGCGAATTACCTCGGTGATGTGGTGGAAGCACGCGTCCCCGGTATGGATATAACACGGGTTCGACTCTGTGAGGTCGTATTTTTGCTCATCACTCAATTCTCTTACGTATGTATAGAACACCATACACTGCGATAAATGCAGTAAAAACACTAGAAATTTCGAATATCATTGTTTGTAATAGTTAGCCTACTGTAGAGAAAATGCTTTAGGATGACTTAGAGGAAGCACTTGAAAAACTGAGACGGTCGAGCGAGGTGGGAGGTTCACAGATTGAGGTTGGTGCTTTATCTTCCTCCTGCAATCATCTTGTTTATATTCAACATATCCATGAAATATTTATACTCAACAACTACTGTCATCTCTATTAGTATATGGTTTTAAGCTAAAATTTTTTATCTTTTCTTTTCCTTTTTCTTTTAGTTGCCATCAAAGAACCATTAAATTTCTCAAACAATAGTGAATTATCATATTTTCTGTGTCGTAATGGGAAGGAGTTTTAGATTGAATGAATACCACGGTATTAGAAAAATCTACGATATGCATCTGTGTTCTTTAGGCTAATATGGAACTCATTAGCATGAGATTTATTTCCTATTGAGTCGCCTAAATCTCCAAGTCGTCAAGATCTCCGATGTTTTCCTCGAAAATAATTGAGCTCTAACTTTTGGCTGAGAGGCACATTTTTGTATGCATTCACTATCACATCTGTAAATGATATGTAGACTTCTACTAAGTTATATTGAGAGTTTGATTATTGTCCAATAGTCATTTGCCAAGGCGACCACTGCAAGGAGTCTCTTTATAGAAGCCAACCATATTCGATGGTTTGAATTTCGTAGACGGGAATGAATACGTTCGAAGAAAAATAAGTTCCTTAGACAGGAAGAAGCACTTTCGTGAAACGAAATTATTATTTTTTTTATCAGTTCACTATAGGTTGGTGCTCAAAATTGGAGCGAACAATACATAACGCCTTGAGAACAGCTTTAATTACTTGCGTGGCAGGCGGCGAACGCAGGGCGTTACAGTGACAGTTTGAAGTTTCCCATTTAAGTTCAAATTTTTATCGTCACTAAAGAAAGTTTAATGTCATTGAAAAAGAAATGATGATAGAAGAGACGCCAGTAAGGCTGTTTCGGCCAAAACCATGCCGAAACTGTCATAGAATAACGAACTGTTAGGCAAAATTGATACTACACATCCCAGTGTAATGCTACTTAGCGCGTTGAAAACGACACGATCTGTTTTTAAATTAGGCGCGGCAGGTGTTTCTGTTATCACGCACTGTAGTGGGTAATAATGATTTATTTGATATATGACTTTACTAAAAGAGAACGTTTTTTTTCGAAAATCCATCTATGTTTCAAGGAGAGAACCACATTATTGTTAAAAAGAACATAAACCACTTTCTCTTCTTTCTTTTACATCTATGTTTTTGCAAATCAATGCTTGAGAAATAACGATTTTTATACTTGGTCTGCTTTGTGAGACTTTCATGGTACGTTCTACTGATTGAAAAAATCATGTTCTGCAAGCGGAGTTTAATTTTCCAACTTTACAGGGATTTTTTTGACCTTTTATAATGAAATTTTGACTTCAAAAATAGTAGCTCAATCTTTGAACTTTCGCGCGGGTTTCGTAAACAGTTTGTAATGATGTTTGG
The DNA here is from genome assembly GCA_019055375.1 of Parelaphostrongylus tenuis. NCBI lineage: Eukaryota > Metazoa > Nematoda > Chromadorea > Rhabditida > Metastrongylidae > Parelaphostrongylus > Parelaphostrongylus tenuis. The sequence continues at coordinate 48,534 of JAHQIW010003292.1, read as the reverse complement.
ATGTTCAGAACACTTTGTTTCTACAAACAAAAGCGACATGTTACTGAGGAAATATATTCAAGCATTTTTAATGAGGGAGACGCCAATACGTTCCGAGAATCCGCCTCCAATAGGAAAGCTACAAAAACTACTTTACTTCCAGTTTTTACTTTCTATTTCTGTCGTATATCTTGCAAGAGTAGAATGCTTTTTCCCACTTATCGTTCGTCCTAGGCGCAACAGATATTTGTCTGTTTCATCAGTTTCCTACCATAAACCGTGATCAAATTGGTAGAATTTGAATGGTTCCTTGCACCTCAGTATTTCATGGCTTTGAACAACTGCCGTCGTCATCAGAGAGTACGGTAGGATTTTGGATGGCAACATACTGTTTGATCACTCGCTGATACCTCTTCATGTTTCCTGACGTGTTTGGGCACAAACACAGTACAGTACTGGCTGAAGTATCAAAGGCTTTTCCTCCCCTAGAGTCTAAAAATCAAACTGATTACAATCTGCTCAATCGATCGTTTTCGACGGTGAAGCTTAGAAGACAGTGAAGGTTGTGTGATCGAACAGTGAGCAGTGTTGAATATGTCTTTGGAAACGGTTCACAATCTGACTTATATTTCCTGATGCATATGACCTTTTATGGAAACTATTCTTTGGATACAATTCGCTTCACGCCTAGAGCTGTTCTGTAACGCAAAAGTACCCAGCTCATCTTTGGACACGTGAACTGTAAATTTTTGTAGAAATTAACGAGGGCTGTAGGTGAAAACAGAATAACTCTATCAATGTTTAAGGAAAAAGTAAGAGCATCGAACTTTTGTTTGAACGTGTCAGGTGCAAAAGCCGAAACAAATCATGCGGTGGAGGGATTACTTTCGTTGGTAAAAAACAAAGGAAGATACTCTTTGGAAGCACATGAGCAGCAAAGATGTCTCTGATCATCAAATGAATTTCTTTCTATTTAACCGCTTCGAGCGGTGGCATGGATTTTTAAATATCCCTTTGATGTAGGGTGATGTGCAAAACTTTCGCATCAGGCGGGACTCAAACCCACATCTCACTCTATCCGGGAGCGCATGCTCTAACCCGTTGCATTTGATCAACGATACCCAATAGCTGTCAGCGTGACTGGGTCCAATGTCGATACTGAGTACCTGGGACAGGCTGTTGACGATTGGCAGCTGACAAATAGATGCCTTGTGACGTTGAAAGAGTGATGAGCACAATAGGTGTTAGTAGTGCAACGGGTTGGAGGACGCGCTCCTGCATAGAGTGAGATGTGAGTCCGAGTCCCGCCTGACGCGAAAGTTTTGCACATCTCTACATCAAAAACTCTCTCCGTTTTGCAGTTAGACGTTTACAACTGCTTGAATGTGGTAACACTGGAGTTATTAGGAGAGGTGGTAAGAAGGGGCACAGAAAGTCCTCTTCAGAGCATTTAACTAGAAACAATGCGTAGAGGGCGTGAACGGTGCGAATGTCTAGTGCCAAAATGATCGTAGTAAAATGGGCTCATAGTACGGAATAAATGCGGATATCGAAAAGTTACACCCACTGAACGACAGGACGAAGTCTGGTTATAAATCAAAAAGGATCCAACTCCAGGAGTTTACTGACAATCGATAAACTATTAAGAGTTATTGATGAAGTGGCATGACGTGCAGTGAACAGCATCATTTTTGAAGAACAGTTAATCGATTTCTCTTTTTCACTCGCTATCAGTATAATTGTATGGGTGGATTTTTACCTTTCAATGGGTTTTATGGTTATGTTGTCATTATGTCGTCATTATCTTGCAATAGTTTTCTTTTGAGGCTGAATATCGGTCCACAGATAATATCAGGGAGTGCGAGCGGAATGAGGACAGGAGATACAACTCTTGAAGGAAATGATCATACCGATGCAAGTAGAAAGTTGGTCTTTTGCAGGATGTAAAATTCGGCAATCATGAGTCTTTTCTATTTCTGTTGCTCATGATCTTTTGTGCGCGAATTTTTACCTTACTTTGAAGTGTTCATGTGGTGATTATATAAAGCTACAACGTTCTGTGAATAAAACAGGCCGTACCTTCTCATTCTATACAAATACTCGATTGATTGTGACACGACGTGTCTTCAGATTCTGCTGAATGACAATTTCCTATCCTGAACTCCGTACTCACTCCATGCAAGTTCCTCATAGACGTAATTTCCTTCAAACACTGTATATTTGGACATACGATCCATATTGTTATTTTAAACAGCAAATAAACCTGCGTTTATTCCTTGTCAAAAATGCGTGAAAGAGTGGTTGCAAAGTGGTAGCTTTATGATGTAATGGTAGCACGTGCCCCTGCTGAGGGAGAAACGCGTGATCAAGTACAACTGAGGTTGGAGATTTGCGTTCGCTCAATCTTTTGAGATGAATATTCACAGCATCGTACTACTGCTAGAAAGGTGTGAGAACGCCGTATGCCCAATGAAGTCCACTGTCATTACGTACTTACTAGGCCGAACTCGTTGAGGGTTGGTTGCTGGAAACTTCGATGGCTTGTATCGAAGAAAGACACGTTGTCATAGTGCTAGCAGGTGCGCGGCAAAGACGAAACCCGGGCTCGAGCATCAGCTGAGGTCGGATTCCTGCGCGCCGCTTGATTTTCTTAGATCGATATTTGTAACATCGTACAAGTGACAGAGAGCAGTGAAAAAAGATTTCTCATGAATCTTTCGTGTAGGAAAAGCTCTTCGCTCATTTGGTTCACTGCCGAATTGCTTATCAAACTAAACCTGCTAAGTTTAGATTCCTGACGGCTTTGATAGTTTTATGTCTGAGAAAGAGTGGGTGCGAAGCAGTGCTTTTGTCGTTATAGTGATAGCAAGCGTTCGATATGGGTGAAACGCGGGTTCGGGTAACAACTAAGGTCAAATTTTTGCCAACCGTCCAGTGTTCTAAGATGTATATCTGCAATAAAATTGCTATACGCTAAGAATAAAAATTTGAGTTAGATCATATATCGAATTGAAGATGATATTCGACGACCCTGTAACGTACAGATCGAGGTTGCCTCGATACGAGATTTCCTGAAAAAATCAAGCGCAGTTGAGAAAGCTCTTTATCGCACTCCATTCGCTGCGGCAATGTTAGTTTTTAAAGCAGGTTAGAGGTCTCGTTATCAGCATTTCGAAGAGTTGAAAGCAATACAAAAACAGTTTACATCATTTTTTTATTGATTTCCTTATTCATGAAAAAACTGTAGCCTTTTCTACTAAAGCATGCTTTTGTGACTTAATAGCATAACTACTATCTGTCAAAGATTCAGAGACCAAAATAGGCTCGAAAGGTTCTGGCATTCATATAAATTTGTGCATCGTACTGTAAAAGCTATGCAATAAACTGTTCTATTATTTTTGTTTGTACCATCCGCAAAAGATCGTCGAATCGAGAGATCACAGCTACAACTTCGGTATTCATATAGAATCATAGGACAAATAGAGGAGCGAAACTGTTTTGTTATTCGGTGTTTATACACACTTTCTTCTCCGAGCCAAAGCGCTCATTAAAGCTTCAGAGTTCATTGGCCATTCTCAGAAAATCGTCGGTTTGCGAGAGCACAGCTACAACTTCGGTATCCCGAATTTGGAAGGATTGAAAAGTTATGTAAAATCGTAAGTCATTCAAATGCAAAATGTTATTTGGTCTTTTACACACTTTCCTTCTTCAAAATCAACGATTCAAAGTTCACTGGCCATTTGTAAAAGTTCAACGTAAGACGTGACAAGAGATACAGCTATGGCATCCCGGATTTATAAAAGAAAAGAAACAGTTTTAAATCACAGGATGGAACAGCTTCACTATAACGTTGAGTTTAAAATACGTCTTGCTGTAGCACAGTACCAAACACTTTTTCGTACCAAATACTTTATTTTAGAATTTGTAGAATTGCAGTCTTGGCCGCTAATTACAATTGCTGAAAGCGCTGCTACTTTTGCACCAACAAGTATTTGTCCATGAATGTATGCAATTCCAGTGGCAATGTGAGATTGACTTATTTCACAATAAAAGTGATCTTAGGAATATTTGTGACACTGATTTCCTTGTCTGCCATAGTGCTATGATGTCGGTGACTCTTTTCAAAGTCGGCCTTTCCACAACCTCGGCCTTACCAATCAATAACCTTTTCTTTTGTAAATACTTTAGCTAATAAGACGAGGTTGACGAACTAAAAACGCCAAACGAGGCGAGGTCGAAACGTTCGGTGAATTGAAATTATTCATCAGCTCCGTGGCATTCGTTAGATCATAATAGTCCTTTTGTGGCATGTGTGGGCGAGGTTATTAGAGGTGCCCTGCGACGTGCACGTGGTCGTTGGTTCGATCCCGCACCGATCCTTCCTTCCCTCCGGAGTAATTGTCTTTGTCTGAGACTTGCCCGGAAGCTCGGAAGGACAACATCACTAACTTGATACATCGCTGGGATACCGAGTGTCATTGTAAAGCCAGATATGCATTCACCTTTGACAATGCTACGAATGGAATCGAAGGCATGGTGCATCACTCAGGCATTGATCAACGCTGAGATCATGGTCCATCTTATCCTCTCTATAGGGGGACATTTTCGTGTTTTAGTGTCAACGAAGATGCAATTACTGCGCTACGGTGACAAGCGCTCAAGCGATGTGGTTACATCTACTATTTACGACATAATCTTTACTGAATTGGCTTCAGTCTCTATTAAAGCGAGCGACTCTTTCTGCCCTTTGCTCTTTGCAGACGATATGACAGGCGAATTCAATGATGTAGAGAGTAGAGCGATGTCGGTGGTGATTGCCAAGCCAACTTCAGAAGCACCAAATCGGTTTGTTTTGAATGACCAAGCAGAATTCTTTTTGTTTTACCGCTTTTAGCGGTGCTATGATGTTATAGATATACGCCAATGATGTTTAGTGATGTGCAAAACTGTTTGCGTCAGCCGGGATTTGAACCCAAACCTCACTCTTTCCGGGAGAGTGTGCTGCACCGTTGAACGACCAACGCCCATTTCGCACTCCATTCTTTCTACGCTACAACGTGATATCTGTCAACAGCCAACCGTCGACGGTCTGGCAGGGCAGCCGCTATCGGCATTGGACCCACTTACGCTGACAGATATTCGTTATCAATAATCAATCGGAGTTTATTTATTTGACCGCCTCTTGCGGTCAAGTGCAGTGCGAAATGAGCGTTGGTGGCGCAACGGTTTAGCACACGCTCCCGGCAAGAGTGAGATCTATCTGTGTTCGAATCCCGGCTGACGCAAATGTTTTTGCACAGCGCTCTACATTATTGGGTATATCGTGAGATCATACCACGCAAGAGGCGGTCAAGTAAATAAAAAAATTTCTTCGTTCTGTTTCTTTACGGAATGGCAGCACGTGCAACATTTTCGTAAAAGATAATCTATCTATTCATAGTTAACTGTTTTTTCAGACCTCGCTCAAAACAATATAATCTGACAATGCATTAGAGAGCGTTCTATGAGGTCTTCTATGGGCACTTATACAGTGCAATACATGTGTTTCGGCCTCGCAGCCTCGTCAGTTGCACAGCACCCCTTGTCTGAGCCAATCCCTTTCGGAGAAAAATCCGTTAAATGATGGAATCGTCAACGAACATGCTACAGTGCTGCGCGTAAAGTAAAAATTTACTCAAGTGAAAATTCGCGTCAGGTCCAAAAAAACAGCTGAGTATGAAGGTATTCTAAAACAAGATACGAGCCTGGAGCAATCGGCCATTAGCACCTGCATGTTCGGTGATCTAGTCGCTGTATATGCAGTGATATGTTATCTCTGCCGTGTACGAAGTGATTTTTCACTCTACACGGCAGGGTCCTTTATCTAAGGGTTCCCTCCTAGGAAGAAATCGGCTCAGACGAAAGGTACCGTGCAACTGGCGGGGTTACAGGGCCAAAACACATGTATTGCATTGTAGAAGTGCCCATAAAAATCCATTCATTACTCAACGTGAGCGTCAGCAATCATTTCATTTTTTTCAAAGACTTCTCAGCTTACGCGAGGTTAGTACGTTTGTTATGTAATTAACGTTCCGATGCCCCTTCTGAGATCGAATTGTTTAGTAGATTATTGACTGGACACGGCTACAATCACGAGGATTACGAACGACTGCGGGCCATGGACTCGGATGGATCAATGGACTAGGCGAGTAGAAAACACTACTAACCCGTGTAAGCTGAAAAATCTTTGAAGATAAGCACGCTTTTCATGTGACCTTTGGTAGCCGTGTAATAAGAGGCTGTTCATCCAAGCTAAAGCTATAATCAGATGTGCCAATGCAATGAAGATAGAATACATTATAGTCAGTCACTGCTTTTGGTCGTATACGCTGGTAACTTCTCGCTCAGAATTCCTCTGTTGCCTATTAGTACGTCTAATTCTTCAGCCAGATCACTTAAATGAAGTGCAATTGTCAGAAATTGAGAAGGTCTATGTACAGAAACAGAATATTCCCCGTCACAATCTGACTGGTTTCTAGGAAGGAGTAAGTCATCGCAAAGCGCCACTAAGCCTGACTAAGTGAATTTGCCTGTCATTTTCTCCTCTTCCGAGCCAAACTGCTCTTCATCCTAGCAATCACCATCGCTCAAGCCGATCCAGCGAGTACGACAAGATAGCTTTCCATGTTTTGCTCTGCATTGAGACCACCCACCTTTTTCATCACTGTTCACAAGAAGTCGGTCCCACTAACATCATTGACAGACATGATGCCACCGAAAGTTCAACCCTCGAAAAAATTCCCGACAGCTGATCGAGTTGTGGTTGAAGGATTCGCACTGGCGTAAAGGATAAAAGGGAAAGCTTTCTTCGTTGATCAATCCCTGATGGATGCTGCTATGCATTCGTCTTAAATTTTTAGCTTCGTCTGAAGTGATTAAATGCATATCTGACCTCCACAATGACTCGAGGTGGCTCCCCGCTGTTCTGAGTCAGTGCTGCTTATCCTCCCAGACAAGCCTGAGACCAGACTGGTATCAATTAACCAACGCCGGAGGAATGGATGGCTTGGTGAGCCATGAGCGTGAGACGAACGATTGACCTCGTGTGCGACGCAGAGCACGTCTAACCACTGCGCCATATTAATGGAGGTACTGGTAACTACGTTAGTTATCCAATTCAGGAGTGGTGTGTCAGCAGTGGTTAGAGTCGTTCCAGGACACACTTGCGGTTGACCAACTGATTGTCGATGATTCGATTTTGCGCTCATGGCTCAACAAACTTTGTATACTTTCCGAATGGGACACTAAGTACCAGATTTGTGTGGGAGCATAGCAGCACTGACTTGACACATCGATAGGTCACTGCGAGTCATCGTAAGGGCCAGAGTACCCATTCAATCATTTCGAACGAAACTACAACTGGAGGCGAATCCATGGCGCATCGCTGAGCGATTGATCAACTTCGAGAGGTTAATCCTTAATCTTTCAAGTCCTATAGCGCGCAGGAGGATGCCCGCAGCAGATCTCACTCACTTGCGAAGCTATTGATTGCTTTTTTACAGAACTTCCACCGCTTCAATAACTCATAGGAATTCGACTCTTTCTTTCCATCACATATAATAGCTAGATTTGTTTCCTAGAATGTGCAGAGATATAGAGAAGAGACTGCATGTATTAATTAAAATGCGCATTCCGATCGCGCTCCAGTGAGACTCGTTGGACCAGTGGCAATCACGCGAATTCAAACGCGTTCGCGGGGATCAAAACATCGCCGCAGTAATCGATGGCGCCCTACACCGCATTGTTTGGCGGGAACACTGCGGTTCAAATTTCGTTCTCACTGCGTCCGTATTTTCTCCAGTCAATCACTCAAAGCGGCGATCTCGGTGACTTTTATCCTTTGTGATTCTTTGAATTTCTTTTTGATTTACTGCTTTTTCGCAGCATTATAATGCTCAAAATACATCAAAGAGAACTGAGTGATGAGCACAAGTTAGATCTCAGGCAGGAGTTGAACCCGCGTTTCACCCATACCGGCGGTGCGTACTACCACTACAACACGGAGGTCGCCGCTTCACCACCACTCTTTCTTTAAATCGGCCGCCAACCTTCAACAAATTGCTTATATACTGCTGTTCGATAGTCCTTAATTAGTACTAATTGTTACTGTTTATTTGCATGTTGAGAATTGCTTCATTTCACTCGTTTCTGACGGTCCTCGACCTCGTTATTGGGGATCAATGAGCCAGCAAAGTTGTCCAAATGATTCTTGAACCTCGTGGGGCCTCATGTTCACGAAATTGTTGGAGTACGTCCGATAACAATAAGGAAATGTTCTGGTCTAGTTCTCAGCGAATGCATGGGATCTCTGCCTGTCGAACAGACCATAGAGCCTGCGGCCGAGTGGCTAGTGATGCTCGGCGCGACTCGATGCTCGGTTGATCTTCCACCCCTCTCCGCTGGCACGGCGGCAATCAATAACGAACACCCTACGAAACGCCCAAACTTGGCTATCCTCAAGATGCACGGAGAAGTGTTCAATCGGTATTCCACGACGTTTGTGAAGAAGATGAAATCCTTATGCAAGCGAGGAGACGACTCGAATGCAAAAATACTGAGACAGTACAGTAGAAAGAAATTGCGATACGGGTAAATAAAGTGATAAGTGAATTGAGTTATTCCTTTAACACTTTGTGTACCACAAGATCACGGCGCTAGCCCGCCCCGCCGCTCCAATTGTGTCGAGTGTTTAGTTATTCCGACCAGCAGAAAGAAGGTTGCTGGTTCGATCCCTAACACGACGCTTCGCAGCAGACTTTTTGGTATTGATTAGTATTGAACCTTCTTCCGTATACGTAATTATCATAATAAAGCCAAGTTGTTAACAGTTCACTACTTTTCCATACAAAATAAATTGTCGATCAAATGGTTTAAATGAAGAATTTGCTGTGTTACGGTACTGCGATATAAGATGTGGTGTACTAGTGATATGGTGCATACTGGATCGAAAACAAAAAGAAAGTACTGTGAAGTGTCGTGGAAAGGGATCGAACCAGCGACCTTTCTAATGGCCGCTGTAATAAGCACTCGGCACGACGGAGTGGTCTACGCGAGCGCGGCGGGTCACGGTAGCGTCGTGTCTCTCCGATACTCAAAGTGCTAATGGTTTTTTAGTTTCATTACCGTTATACTACTTACATATGTCCTCTGTAAAAGTGGTACGACGGTACTCTTTATTCAAACATCTCATGCTGATGATTTTGAGGCAAATCTATCCAGATTTTCGGATCCAGAACTACAGACTCAGTTACTTCATCGCCCATTACCTCTTGCGCTACTCGGTTCACCATTTCTGGAAGGCTCTATCAAAGGTGAAAGTGGCACAAATCGGGGCAGCCCTCTTGACGATGATGTGGAGTGAATGCGCGACGATGTGACAGGCCGTTGTAGCGATATTGTAGCCTTACGGCATTCTGTGAGTGATTTCGTCTTTACTTAGTCTTTTTGTGAGTTTCAGAACTTATTTTCCATCCAGTTTGCATCCTGAGAGTTTTGCGTAACTTGTCGGATCGCAGCAACACTTTTGGAGATCGAGCTGACTGCTTCGATGCGGCAGAAATCGATCGCTAATCGCTTGTTTCGTTTGCATTTATGTGGTGACTTTTATGACTTTATTTGATCCGTCATCACAGTGTTTCCTTTTCACTGTGCGGATCCCAGTACTTCTAGCATTCAATTCGTTTTCTCGTCTTCTTACTGAACGGCGTAGGATAATGGTTGAGCGGGTCTCCTTGCAATCGACGATAGCCTCATTATGGCGTTCCATAGGACGTTGTTGCTGACTGCTGAGAGAAGAGGCGGGGGGGTAGAGCTTGGCTCCAAGCGTGCCGTCACCAATATCACAACCACTCGGCCACGTCACTCCATGTGATAATGAGTTCATTTTATTCCTCCCCGTCTGTCCTATTCATTTCTCATCTTTTATTGTATATACAGATTTTATCCAGAGTGTGGTAGAATGCCGGAATAGATTTATAATTATGACTAGCCGACCACTATATTATATATACATGTATATGTATGCATATGCACTTGTATACATACATATGCATATACACACGTGCATATGCGTGTATATATATGTGCATGTATATATGTATTATATATAGAAGTTCGACTCTCTTTTCATCACATAAAGTAGTTAGATTTCTTACAAAAAGTGAAAGATACAAAGAAGAGATCGTATGTATCGACTACAACGTGCAGTCGAATCGCGCTCCAATGAGACTTGCTGGACCAGGGCCTGCCGCGCGGAATCATCCGCGTTCGCGGAAATTGAAGCATCGCTACACTAATCGATGGCGGCTAACACCGCGTGGTTTTGGCGGGAACGCTGCGAATTCAAATTTCATTCTCCCTGCTTGTGTATGCTCTCCAATTCGTGATTTTTAAGATTTCTTTTTATTTTGCTGCCTTTTCGCAGTGTTATGATGTATCAAATACACCCAAGAAAAACGAGTTGTGAGTTAGAAATTCGACCTGAGAAAAGGTTGAACCCGCGTCTCACCCATACCGGTGGCGCGTACTACCACTACACCACCGAGTTCACCGCTTCGCCAACACCCTTTTTTCAAATTGGCCACCATCTTCAACAGGTTTACTTATAAACTACTATTCGGTAGTCCTTGAATTGTACTATTTGTTACTGTTTTGTTACTTGAAATTAATAGTATTTTTCAAATGCATTTCGCAGTGTTATGATATTTTCTATATATCTAAGAGAATTGAGTGGTGAGCAAAAACGCGGCCTCAGGCGGGAATCGAACCCGCGTTTCATCCTATCCGAGGACGAGTGCTCTACCAGTACATCACCGAGGCACATTTGCCCGACCACTCATTCTTCAACATCTCAGTGTTAGCTATCATTGAGCTATTCAACATGAGCTATCATTGAGCTATTCAACATTGAGATGTTGAAGAATGAGTGGTCGGGCAAATGTGCCTCGGTGATGTACTGGTAGAGCACGCGTCCCCTGATAGGGTGAAACGCGGGTTCGATTCCCGCCTGAGGCCGCGTTTTTGCTAACCAATCAATTCACTGTTTTATTAGTTTGTGTTGAAAGTTGCATCATTTCACTAGTTTTTTATGGTCTTCTTCGTCGTTATTTAGGCTCAGTGGTGATTCCTAGAGCCTCTTGTAGCACTAATGTTCACAAAAATGTTCGTGATAAGCCTGATAACAATACGGGGATGTTCGAGTTTAGTTCTTAGCAAAAGCGTAAGAGGCGCGACTCGATGCTGGTTTGATCTCCCAGCCCTCTCTCATAGCATTGTGACAGTCAACAACGAATGCTCTACGGAGTGCCCTGGCCAGGCCATCCTTGAGACTGCTAGGAGACGTGCTCAACTAGTCTTTACGACCTTCGTGAAGAAGACAAAAAGAGCATTGAATGCCACATGTACTAGCATCGGCGCAGTGAAAGAAAACTGTGCTCGGGTCAGATGAAGTGGTAGAGTAGACCGATGTCATTCCACTGTACGTTTTTAGTTTTATTACCGTTATATCCTCGCATAAGGCGATGTGGATGATACATCTCATCCATGCATTAGCTGGTGATGACGTTGACATGAATTTTTCCATATTTTCGAATACAGAAGGGTATTGGAGCCCTTTATCGTCCAATGCTACCTATGCTTATCGGCGTACCAACTCTGGAAGGTGTTATCGAAGACGAATGTGCGAGGAAATGAAGGCAACCACTTGACGACTACGTGGATCGCATATACGACGAGGTGACAGATGGGTGACTAGTAGTAATCTGGAGTGATGTTGCAGCCTTCAATCTCCGGTACATTTTCTATCTGCTTTTTGTTTTGATGGGTTCCAGAATTTTCCTTTCTTCCACTCTGCATCCTATCATATTTGCCTTTATCGTCGTAACACAGAAGCAGTTTGGAAAGCTGACTAGCTGCTTTATATCGGCCATACTCGATTTCTAATATTTTGCTTCCCTTACATTTGTGTGATAATGAGCAACTGATCATGCTTTGAATGATTATTCCATGTACTAACCCATGATTGCCTTAGTATAGTAGCCAAATATCATATCTACTTAGATTTCACATGATGATACCTAAAAAAGATAAGTAAAGCTATCAAACCGACTAGATATTGTTGGCTTTATGGATTAGCGTCTCAGATTATATTTAGATTGATAGTCAGTCAGAATTCTTTCTATTTAACCGCTGCTTACGGTAGTATGATGTTACAATGTACCCAATAATGTGGAGTGCTGTTCAAAAGCATTTGCGTCAGCCGGGTTTCGAACCCAGATCTCAATCCTTCCGGGAGCGTATGCTAACCGTTGCATACCCAATATCTGTCAACACAAGTGGGTTCAATGCCGATAGCGGCTGCCCCGCCAGACCGTCGACGGTTGGCTGTTGACAGATAACGCCTTGTAGCGTAAAAAGAGTGCTTTGCAAAGCGAGCGTCGGTGGTGCAACGGTTAGCATACGCTCCCGGAAAGGGTGAGATGTGGGTTCGAATCCCGGCTGACGCAAATGTTTTCGCGCAGCACTCCACATTATTGGGTATATTTAGATTGCTGATAAATTGAAGTTTTGCGGTTGGATTTAGGATTCCAAAGCTTGGATTGAAACTATCGAATTGAAAATGCTTGTCGAATTTCCCCACATCATCATTTGCAATTTACGAATCACTGTTCTTTAACGAGGATTGTATGGAGAAAGTCTGGCACTGTCACAAAATACGTTTTTCTAATCTCTCCTGAATATCTTGTTTGATTCTCATTTTTCTCCTTTCATTCACGTTTCGACCAAAATATGCCGGAAATATTACGTACAGCACGGATTTGTATTTTGAAGTACCCGACCGCTGTACTTCTACCGCCACACTTTTAGAAGTACGTGATTGGCAGAAGTCTGTTTGAAGTGCTGCTCACTCAACACACTTATCGTTACGATTTTGACCTCAACAACGCAACAGCGCCCAAACTGTATGTTCGAGACCATTTTGGTGCAGAATATATAACTGCCAAGTATATCGGTGGGTTTCAATTCTTCTCTGACATTCTGTCCACTGTGAGAGTTGTGCTAAAGAAGTGATGTTCCCACAAAAGCAGATATCTACGGTTTTACCTTCATATCCGAGTATTTTTCGGAGACCTTGGTTGAAGCAAAGTAATCTGATAACATATGTTAAGCCTTTTATGAGTTCTGTTATATATCTTATGAAGTGCGAGTCACGTGTTGTGGCATCACAGCCTCACTAGTAGCACTGTCCCTTTCGGTTTAGTCAATCCTTGCAGGGCATAAACCCTTACATGTAGAGGAAAGGACGGCGAGGATGCTACACTGTGCGCGTAAAGTGATCCATGGTTAAATCTTCTGTTGTATACATTGCTTCTGTTTTGATAGATGCCGCTCTTTTTGCCTTTCATTTGCTCTCTCTGATGATGCCAAATATATTGTGGGCCTGTACACAGTCGTGACTGTGTAAGTGTCCATTTCTTCCATTCGTAGTTGGTCTTGACAATCTCTATCATGTTTAGACGGAATCAAATTTTGATACCTCACTGGTTTTGACGGGAAGTTCAAAACTGAACTTGAAGCGGTGCTCGTCTGATTATTCGTCTAAGCTTAAAAATGTTGCTGATTATATCATCACCTGCCTTTACTTCTACACAAACGTTGCTCGGGTAAGTTTGTCAGTCTACTTTTCTTGCTGTGTTATACCAGATTTCTGAATGAACTGACTATAGAGATTTTTCTAAACGGTAGGGTAAGTTTGTTTGCATGAGCGAATGTAATCTTTTTTCTGACTATTCGGCGTGATTCCTAACCTTATGCAGACCGCTCCGCCTTTCCATTCATTTTTTTTAGTAATTGTCCATTATAAGGCGTCAAATAAACAATCCAGCTCATTTGCCAGGCAAGAGTTTTCCTTAAAGTTGTTACCACTTAAAAGCTTAAATCTCTAGCTGGAGCCATACATAACAGGTTTTCCAAAGCATCCTTTTGAAAGCTGCAAAATCCAAAATCAGATTATCTTTCACACGATTATGCGTTTTTTTTTTCTTCTTATCTCGCCTATATTTCGCTCTATGAATTCTTTCCTTGAATTGCTGGTATTGTTTCGATAGCAAAAGTTTCGGAAAACTCATAAATGTGTTTGCTTTTTAAAAAGCATAGTTTAAAGCATAGTTTTATTTCAAATTTTACAGTTTTATAAAAGTAACTTCTTAGAAAAAACAAGACGGGCTTGATAACATTTAATGTCCACCAATCCTTGTGACATTACTTCCCCACTTTCTAACATTTTATAAATTTGAAGTTTGCTCTGACGACCAGTGTGGTTTTTCTTTCAGAATGGTCTCGCATCGTCATTTTTCCATTTACGAGATATAGCCACCGTACTTTTATATCGTTATAAAATTACCGTAATCTAAATTTCCTTTTACAACTCTTTCTTATCGCATTCTTTCTCGGCTTTCTGGAAGTAATTGAAGATTATGCTGAAACGCTTATTACGTCAACAGTTTTAATGTTATTACTGAAACAGTGATGTTTTGGTTTTCTTTTCTAATATGCATACTGAGCCTTTGTAGTTCATCACTCATATCTTAAAACATTTTGGTTAGTCATGGGGTTTCTAACGCAGTTTTTAACAAATATAAGAGGTATGTGATATTTCTTCTCAAAATAGTGACTAGCGCTACGTTTGTAAAGAACTGCTTTTTCGAAATTGTCAGTTTCACTCAATGAATTGGGCAGCGTTGAATTCTACGTTATACCACCTTTGATAACATTTCCACTTTATTTATGTCAAAAAATTCTTGGCTTTCTCGAACTTCTGTTGTCCTTTGCTATTCGGTAATGGTAATTCAGTTCAAGAACTACAAAGTTCTATTGACGTGACAAACACTAACGTGTGGTAATGCGATATGTTTGTCGACAAAGTGTCGGCCTTTTTTCTACGTAAAAATACAATATTCTCCATAAATATTCCATATTATGAATAATTCCCAGATATATGTACGTGTCGTTACATCCCAAGGATATTGCCACGCGTAGACGGAAAGACGAGGTCCCAGAGATAACCCAGCGACCTCGTACACACGCGGTATTTGACATCGCCCCACGCCTCCGCGGAATATAAAGGGGCTTCCCAGTACCATGCCATTCAGATTCAACGCTCAACTGGGATGCAGCCCCAGCTTCAGCACGGCCACGCCAAACGCCAGTACGGCAACCACCGTCATCAGCTCCACGTCCATGCTCTCGAGTACGCCTCACACTCGCGGCTTATTACATACTTGATCACTGACATCTTCTGACACAATCTTCATTACATTATCATCACACTTTCTCATCAAAAAACCCTCGTACATCGCTCATTACTTCGTTCCCTCATATATCACGCATCACCGCATTGCTCGTATGGGCACTAATACAGTGCTAGATAGGCGCCTGATTCGTCCTTTCTATCTGCCTTCCCACAAGACACGACGCCACTTTTACAATAACTGGGTGAGACTTGGCGTCGCGCGCTGAGCATGAAAATGACTCTCATGGTCCTCGAAGGGTTAAAGAGCACCATAATTCGGCTGCCTTTGAGACTGCAAAACCGTCTCAACCAGCATTCAACATTTCTCGAAAAAGGTGAACTTCAGTAACAGTCAAAACAACACGTAAATGCTTGAAGAACTACGGGAAGACGAAAGCGTAGAAATGAGTAGAATACAAGAAGTATTGAAATCCGCGCAATAAAAGGATATGAAGGGTGGTGTAGAATGGGCCAAAACATTTGGAGATTGCTCAATTTGACTCGAAGAAGCTGACACCAGCCAACGGAGCGCTAGTGTTTTCATATTTAGGTGCGTAGACGGTTGAAGTACAGCAAAGTACTTTCTTCAGCTAATTACATCGAAAATGACTCACTTAAGTTCGGGGTATTTAGAACGCCGCTAATGATTTTGATCTAGGTATAACTCTTACTGTTTTTCATAATTCTATAACTTGAGCTTGTATATTCTTTAGTCCCACCTCCATGGAGCTTGCTTCGCGGCAGTTCAGATGCTTCGAAGCATTAATGGTGACTCCAATTGCGTGCTGCTCAATTTAATGTCATCCAGTGTTTTCGAAAACATGATTTTTCTCTACTATCGGAAAATGTGCTGAAATTGATGATGCAATAATGGGCTTACTCTTTTGGTACCTGCTATGATACTACATCAACTATGAGCACACTCGCAACGATGCCAATTTCGCGTGACGAACACCTAAGACCACATAACTCCGTATGTATCATGTGCGCGGTATTCCTGTTCAGGCACAAAACTGTAAATTGTATCTTATCATCGTTTTCCCATATGCTGAGTATGATGCCATTGTGTTACCATTGGTCGTCGCATCCATGTGTCAGTGTTACATTACTTTGCCGTTGATTCATGAAGCCTGTGGTGTGGTATTTCTTTCAGACTTTTTCGTGGAAGTTGTTTTGAGATTGCTATTGATTACTGATACCGCTGTTTTCACTAATCATTAGGTTTCTTGTTTACAGTGGTGAGCTGGAAGTATTACATCTTTAGTTCTTATAATATAGCAATGTTTTCTCCTGTTTAAGTGAAGCATAATCGTTCTTGAACACTATTTGTTAAGTGTCAAGAAATGTATTCCTGTGTAAATAAATCTTCTCAGCTGTGAATGACACTGAATTTTTCGGTCATGAGTCCGTAATTATTTTAATGATTGTCCTTGTTTCAATGGAACCACAGATGAACGTTGTGGTCTTGGTCTTCATAAATTTGGCAGTAGTTATTATTCACTGTCACAAATGTTGTTCGACACTCGGAGCGCGCACCGACAACTTTTGATATGTTTTGTTCTCCATTGTAGTAACTAGTTCTTTTTCGACAACATACTAGTGCGCTGATTGATAGCAGTAATATTCTTTCTGAGCAGATTTGTTTGTTTCTTTTTTAGTGCATAATTTTTACTATATATCATAAATTTGTACCACATGATTATTACTACATGCTACAATTTGCATGTGCATTTTGTTCTCATTTAAACAGGTCTTTACTAACGTTAGCTCCCGATACCAAATTCTCTGAAAGGCTCTCGTGGCCGACACCATCGTGCATGTTAAAGTGATTAAACCTCTCCATTCGACCGGTTTTTATAGACTCTGCTCAAAGAATAATCTGATAAAGTTATATCATGAGCCATTAAGGTCTTAATGCTACACAGGCTCCTGTTCCGTCCTACCGGGGCTCATCAGTAGCACCGTGCTCGGTTCTGCCGATCTCTTGAGGTCATACTCCTTTTGAAAGGAATCGCCACAGAGCAGTCGTTGCTTTCCTTCATAGAAGAAATTAGTCTCAAGGGATCGGCTCAACCGAAGACTGTGCTAGTGATGAGTCCTGGTAGGACGAAACAGACGCCTGTATAGCACTTAGACCTCAATGGCTCAAAACATGATATATCCTTATCGGAAGTGATTAATTTGCCATGAAAACCGATTGGCTTAAATGAGGTGAAGGACATTGCCTCTCTTTACCAAAGCAATGACATTTTGATTGTATTTTTTTTCGTGTTAGGCAACTATATTTGTATTTGTTCGTGTTTGAATTGGGGTGCTTGATCTTTTTCTTGAAAGTGAAGTGCTGTTTGCACTGAAATATTTGATGAAAGTAAGGCCGTTTCGTAAAAGACGCTTATTGTTACTCAGTGTGATTTTGCATTCAGCATATTGTTATTTTGCAGCTGTAAAAAGCGAAGCACCATAGTTCCAAGTGTTTGCTGTGTTGGTTAAGTTATTTAGCATCTGATGTATTAGTGAACCAGTATGTCCTCTACTAGTAGGGTCCCATGTCAAAAAGCAAGTCTGTTGACCTTTGAATGCCATTGTTAGAAGCAACTTCAGGAATATTTGGCACATTCAAATTCTTACGTCTGCAAAAAATCCGTGTAGTCTGTTGTAGATTGAAGTTTTTTCGATGTAGATCATGAGTTTAAACGAAAAGCACGTATACTCCACAAAGGATTTGATGGAAATCAAAAAATGACGGTTTCCATTGCGTGCTTACTGACTTCTCTGATCATGGAAGAAAAAGCAAATGTTCTTGTTTTTCATGAGACGGTAGATGAATAGTTGGCTGTTTGCCGTTTAAACTACTGCCAATATTTGTTAGGGCCGCAGTCACCTTTAAAGGCATATAATAGGAAGCACTCTTTTTGTATCAATGTGATCAACATTCGGCTCACTGTGATAACATTTCTGATTGTTTGTAATGCCTTCACATATAGCGAAAGGTGAAAGAAGTCGGGATCGAGAGTGACATCAATTTTCCATTTGTGTTTCTATTCGGCTCAACGCATTCTATCCATTCGGAGTGAACTTTAGGGGACCCAGAGAGGTGCAGGGGTCTTCGGGTTCACAAATCATGGAAGGTGACAGCAATCGGAAGCGGTAGCAATGCTGATTTTTCATTTGTATTCTGTACCAATAGACCCATACGCAGCGTTTCTCGAAAGAGCCATAGTGGTCTAATGATCCTCAGGTTCTCACACTAGTATCACGAATCCCTCAATGCAAACTGTTCTTCTCGTGAATGCAGTATTGCTCGAACAGCTCGCTCTCGTCGCTTGTACATATCGCTCTTTTCATAGTATCAAAATCGTTTTTGCAACTCGTTTCCTTCGTCGATCGTGCACCATAAAATCATCCAAGATTTGTTACCGCCCCTTTGTTGGTTGTACATGTGACCGATGTCTTCTCCGTAAAAGTTCTGTCTATACATATGAAAATTTAAATACCAAAGTTTAAGGTTTTTGTAAAAGGTAATCCTGCCAAACTATACTTCCGACACGATTTCTACCTTCTTAATCGCCACTGCACATTTTCAACTATGAGGAGCAAGATAGTCTCTCAAATGATCAACAACTCGTATGAATACGCCTCTTCCTACGTCCAAATAAATATATATAACACAAATATAAAGGAGCTTGAAGGACGAGGAGTTGATATAAAGCATATTCTAGTGAGTTTTCTGTACAAACATCAGCTTTTATCTACCTTACAAGGCTTAGATTTTCAGCAACATATTGGGTTCCAATCTGTCATCATGGACGTGCCAATACCGGAGAATAATTCGCGAGTCTTTTGTGGATGCCCACTGAGGATGAACCAGACGGATGCAGCTGGTTGCCAAATTCAGCGTTCTAACAGTGTATGTGTAAGATGATTGATCGTTACTTCTGGAGTGATGAAGAAGCATTTCAGAGTTTTCCGGATTTATTCACCTCCAAAGAGTGCAGCGACAATGTCAGGTCTCATGGTTCAACAGATGAGGTTGAAGATGCTTTTGTAGTGCTTTAAATATTATTGAAAGACTTCTTTTAGCAGCACGGTTTTATCGCGGAATTATAAGTAATTCGCGCTACACTGTCCTATATTTATGCTGGATTTATACTTTTTAATCGGGGTGATGAACTTCCTCGCACCCTGCGCATACTATTAACTCTAGTCAGTAAGCATCTAAAGAATCACACGAGCTCTGTTTCTTTTGGTAATACATTTGAATAGATAAATAGTGTATTCGGAAATCCGTCAGGGGCACAAGTTATGCTGTGTGAAATGTGAAACATTTCAAGTGAAGAATGTATTAGGTGTGAACGCGTAGAATTCCTTCAAATGAAATTCCTTTTGAGAAAGGACTACAACTACTATCCCATGTGCACTCTCTAACAATGTCTTTGGTTACTTCCGTTTTTTAGTAAGCATTCTTTCCCCTTTTTGAGTAAAGTCTATTCTTTTCCATATATGTGATGAGATTTTCCTCAAAATTTGAGCTTGGTCTAAACGAAGCACTCAAAATAAAGGTATCAATTAGTTGAATTGCTATTTCATGTTTCCTTTGAAATTTGGTCTTTTAGCATTTGACTAGCGTATTTCGACATGTAAAAAAATCGATGCTATGTCGAGGCTTGAAAAACGAAAATAGCTAAGAGAATTGAGTGGTGAGCAAAAACAAAATAGGATTTTTATTATGACTATTGGCTCAAAACAGGCGAATAATGGGTGTTACGCCATCAAGAAAAAGGCAAACATTGGATATCATAATCATACCACTTGCTCGAAAAAGTTATCGATGTTTATCAAAACATGTAGAACATGAAAATACGCTGGTGCTTTCCAACTTCACTGCAAAAATTTGATTTCTAATATTCATGTAGACACAACTCATGCTGCTATTTCATTTCAGAGACGATTTTTTCTGACCGTATGTCTAGGATAGCTTGAGCGCGAATGATGAGAATATTACTTACTAACTTTAGTGTTCGTGTCAATAGAAAATATTTTGAAATATACCATCCTTTTCGTAATGATCTTTCAGTCATTCGTTCTTCGCGAAGCTCTCTTCTCTTTCATAGTTGGCTTGGAACTGATGCGTTGTTCATAAGTTGAAGTTCACTACTGACTAGATATTTCAATGATGCAAAAAGCGGCTCGTCTACTTAACTGTTATATTGGCCTTTTATCAAGGCTCATTTTACACATCCTTAGTTTTTATTTTTCTATAGACGGTAAATTTTAAATATCTGGTAGCATTGTGGGGGCGCGAGTGGCTGTGATGCTCGTCGCGGCTAGCCTTGAGCCGAGCTCCTTCCCCCTTCCCCACCTCTCTTCGGTAATCAAGAACAACGTCCTATGAAACGCCACAGCAAGGCTATCCTCGACATTGTAAGGAAACTGCTCAACCAGTTTTTACGTTGTTCAAGGAAAAAACGAAATGAATGCTAGGTACTAGGATCCGCGTAGTGAAAAAAGCAGAAAAAGAAGCACTGTGATGACAGATCAAATGAAGTGCTAAAAAGTAGCACTGTAGAATTCATACAACACATTAGAAGTCTGACTTTATAAAATAGAGCTGTATATCAAATGCTTATTGCTGAACTTCTTCGCTGTAAATAACTACTCGTCATTTGACGATTTTTAGTGAAGAACAGCAAATTAACCCTTTGCGGAAGGAGCCATTTTTGGCTAGAAGGCGGCTCGGACGGCTACGAAGAGAGGCTGCCGGCTCCTGCTCTAAGGGCAGCGTAGTAGCTTTCTAATAAAATCTGTACTTTTTTGGTCATTTCATTTTCTGCATCAGTAATTGGTCAAATATCATAGAACAGACTTCACTAATGTTATTTCTTACTAGAAATAACGATATTGCTCCATCCATTATTTACACTTTCAAATAAAAAAATTAAATACTCATGAAAAGGCTATACTTAGAAGCTATTTTATTCTTTAAATGGCTTGTTTTCTTTGCTGTAATAATCGAAGAAATTTTTGCTTCATAGAAGCATTTTTCGCCAGACAAAGGTTTTTTCATAAGCAATCAATAATTATTAGATAGGGCGAATCAAAGCAATTTTAACGATATACTTGGCTTACGAAAAGGACCTCTCGGAGAGCGTATAACATTCCTTAAATTTGGATAATTTTCGATGTTCCTGCTTTGACCTCCTGGAAAGGAAGAGTGTTCTGAATTTTTTTCATAATTGCAATAACCATTCGATAGTTGAGATCTCGAAAATTTCCATGGTTGAAATTTTGAACCATTTCGAGAGGTCCTTTTCGTAAGCCAAGTATATCGTTAAAATTGCTTTGATTCGCCCTATCTAATAATTATTGATTGCTTATGAAAAAACCTTTGTCTGGCGAAAAATGCTTCTATGAAGCAAAATTTCTTCGATTATTACAGCAAAGAAAACAAGCCATTTAAAGAATAAAATAGCTTCTAAGTATAGCCTTTTCATGAGTATTTAATTTTTTTATTTGAAAGTGTAAATAATGGATGGAGCAATATCGTTATTTCTAGTAAGAAATAACATTAGTGAAGTCTGTTCTATGATATTTGACCAATTACTGATGCAGAAAATGAAATGACCAAAAAAGTACAGATTTTATTAGAAAGCTACTACGCTGCTCTTAGAGCAGGAGCCGGCAGCCTCTCTTCGTAGCCGTCCGAGCCGCCTTCTAGCCAAAAATGGCTCCTTCCGCAAAGGGTTAATTTGCTGTTCTTCACTAAAAATCGTCAAATGACGAGTAGTTATTTACAGCGAAGAAGTTCAGCAATAAGCATTTGATATACAGCTCTATTTTATAAAGTCAGACTTCTAATGTGTTGTATGAATTCTACAGTGCTACTTTTTAGCACTTCATTTGATCTGTCATCACAGTGCTTCTTTTTCTGCTTTTTTCACTACGCGGATCCTAGTACCTAGCATTCATTTCGTTTTTTCCTTGAACAACGTAAAAACTGGTTGAGCAGTTTCCTTACAATGTCGAGGATAGCCTTGCTGTGGCGTTTCATAGGACGTTGTTCTTGATTACCGAAGAGAGGTGGGGAAGGGGGAAGGAGCTCGGCTCAAGGCTAGCCGCGACGAGCATCACAGCCACTCGCGCCCCCACAATGCTACCAGATATTTAAAATTTACCGTCTATAGAAAAATAAAAACTAAGGATGTGTAAAATGAGCCTTGATAAAAGGCCAATATAACAGTTAAGTAGACGAGCCGCTTTTTGCATCATTGAAATATCTAGTCAGTAGTGAACTTCAACTTATGAACAACGCATCAGTTCCAAGCCAACTATGAAAGAGAAGAGAGCTTCGCGAAGAACGAATGACTGAAAGATCATTACGAAAAGGATGGTATATTTCAAAATATTTTCTACTGACACGAACACTAAAGTTAGTAAGTAATATTCTCATCATTCGCGCTCAAGCTATCCTAGACATACGGTCAGAAAAAATCGTCTCTGAAATGAAATAGCAGCATGAGTTGTGTCTACATGAATATTAGAAATCAAATTTTTGCAGTGAAGTTGGAAAGCACCAGCGTATTTTCATGTTCTACATGTTTTGATAAACATCGATAACTTTTTCGAGCAAGTGGTATGATTATGATATCCAATGTTTGCCTTTTTCTTGATGGCGTAACACCCATTATTCGCCTGTTTTGAGCCAATAGTCATAATAAAAATCCTATTTTGTTTTTGCTCACCACTCAATTCTCTTAGCTATTTTCGTTTTTCAAGCCTCGACATAGCATCGATTTTTTTACATGTCGAAATACGCTAGTCAAATGCTAAAAGACCAAATTTCAAAGGAAACATGAAATAGCAATTCAACTAATTGATACCTTTATTTTGAGTGCTTCGTTTAGACCAAGCTCAAATTTTGAGAGATCCTTTCATTATTATTTGAGCCAACTTGTCATGTGGTCTGATAAAGGCTCTTGTGCAGCCCGATACACGTGTTTCGTCCTTACAGACTCGTCAGCCGGACAGAACCCGTCGTCTTTCGATCTTTCCATAGTCAGTTCTCTCGG
Organism: Parelaphostrongylus tenuis; assembly: GCA_019055375.1. Taxonomy (NCBI): domain Eukaryota; kingdom Metazoa; phylum Nematoda; class Chromadorea; order Rhabditida; family Metastrongylidae; genus Parelaphostrongylus; species Parelaphostrongylus tenuis. The sequence goes on along the minus strand of JAHQIW010003292.1, from coordinate 25,161 downwards.
GAGCCTTACATTCCTTATAGAGAGTCATCAAAGACGAACGTTTTACACTCCATGTCAAGTGAAACCTTTACCCATCACAGAGTGTTGCGCACTCGATTGCTCTTTGGCTGGTACTTTCATCATAATTGTACCTTTATTTCGAGTGCTTCGTTTAGACCACTCCCGAGTGTGAGGCTCCCGAAAGAACTGACTAGGAAAAATTGAGAGACGACGGGTTCTGCCCGGCTGACGAGTCTGCAAGGACGAAATACGTGTATCGGGCTGTACAAAAGCCCTTACCAGACCACATGACAAGTTGGCTCAAATAATAATCAAAGGACCAACTAACTGAGTTGAATTTTTGATTATATTACTTTTTTAGCGGGGTTATGACGCTGCAAATATAAAACTAAGAGTGCTGCTGAACTATATGGATTTACTTACTCTGTTGTCAAATGAGGAAAAACGTATTGCCTCCCTTCACAATTGGGCAATTGTCAGCCATTTCTTTTACGTGAGAGTCAGTTAAAACCAATTTATTGATCATTTCCTAAGTTAGCAAGCAACAGTAGAGGTGTTCAATGCGATATCCATATCTCGGCGAAAAGTGGTATATTCAGGAAGCAAATCTTTCAATTTTTAACTATCTCTTCCACAGTTGTTTACTGACCTAATCGTTGTAACGTCATCGTGGTAAAAAGGGATAAATGGATTTCCGTGATTATGCCACCTGCTCAAAAAAGCTACCAAAGTTCTATTGAACTTTTTCAGGCATTCCAGGCAAGCAGCAAACATTATCGCTATGAAGGTCGCCAAGATTTCTGAGTATCATTGTATTTCACCATTATTCTCAGAACTCTAAGTGTTTTCTTTGATTGTACATTTCTACTTTTGGATGTTAAAATTCCGGAAGCGACAACCACACAGTCATGAATCATAATTTGAAACGGGATATAACTTACTGGCATAATAGTATGAGGTTCGTAGAATGGAGCATTTCCTGCACATGTTGGAAACATGCAAAATGTTGCAACATGCACAAGTTGACATGTTGGCTCAAATAATAATAAAGAAAACTAGGCAGTATGTTTTAATGACGGTTTTTTTCACAGCGCCGGCGCAACACGTGGAACAAGGAACGTTATAATTGAACGAATTGGGCTGTGAAGTGTTGCCTTATTCTTCGTATTCGTCAGATATCGCGCCCATCGAGTGCCACATCTTCAAGCATCTTGACATCTTACAGAGAAAATGCTTCCACACAACAGGATGCAAAAGATACCTTCTCGGATTTTGTCGAATCCCAAGGCACCGCATTTTGAGCCACAGGAATACGCAGAAATTGTGCTATTGATGAGATTTGCGAGAATAAACCGAAACGTATGTCTAGCACTAGGGTGCCATACCGGATCTTCGAAAGGCTTAAAATAGTGCATCAGATTATATTGAATTTCAAGCGCGGTCTCAAAAACATTCGAATAGAAAGGTGTGTCGACAATGTCACACAAATCATGAAGAAGTTGCGAAGTTGGGGGCCCTGGATCACCCACCTTTATAGCATGAAGATGCATAAATTATTTGGTTCAATTCGCTGTCGCAACACTTGAAAGAAGAGAATAAAACGCGTTCAATCTGTTCTCTAAACCGAAGCACTTTTTTCTATTGGAAGCTGCAGATAAGATCATCTTGAATGCTTCTTCAAGTAATTGTTCACATTATTACCCGCTTAAAAGTTTTCCTGGTACAGTTTCTTGGAATATGCGAGAAGAACTAAAACATATCCGACCATACGATATGCTTTTCCCAAATCACACCAACTAAATCTGAGTCTGCAAACTAAGATACTTAAACTCACAAATGAGTTCGGCTTCAAAGACGTTTATGTCTTCTTAGACTAGACTTGTAGATATGAACGTTTATGAAAATCAAAACACGTGAATATCTAATAAATCGTTGAGACGTAACGATGAAAATCAATCACCTTAAACATATACGTAATACACAGATGTAATGAGAAAACATTCCATGTTCACTGGTGTTTTCCCATCAACAACTAAAGAACAATTGAAAGGAAAAAAGCATAGTCACTTGACCCATACGCGACGATCTCGAACTCTTGATAACATGTGATGAATCCGCATCTAGAATGTTTCATGTAAGTGAACCGATTACACAGAAACTTTCAAAAGTCTTAGAGATTTTTTCACTGCTCTAGTCTCAAATCATCGCATTCAATAGAAAATTCAACACCGTCAAGAGTTGGATGATTTTAGCTTGAAACATAATCAGGATTATAATTTCATAAAATTCAAAATAAGGTGTGAAGCTGAGGAATTCCATCTTAGGCATCACAAGCGAAAACAAAGGTCAACATGAGAGAACTCAATTGTGTCCTGCTGGTCTGTTTATTCAAAGCGTTTGCGCTCAACTTTTGAGCTTTGCTACCTAAAGAAAATGAAAAGAAGATATATAAGACATTTATGTAAAGTATTCAATGGACGCCATGAAACTGTAGCTTCATAACGATAAAACAAGAAAGTTTGTAGGTGGCTGGGAGAGAAAGAGAGAGAAAAATTCGTTTGAGATAAAGTTTAGAGTGTCCACTATTTCCCTAACGCAGAACTCTCTACGGAGATCACCTCGCAGCTTGAGTGTTAAAAACACACAGTGGTAACAAGAAGTGTAGCGAGAAAATTTAAGAAAAGCGTTCCGATTGGTCTCGGGGGTCTCAGGCGTATGTTCAAAAATTAATCAACTAGAAAGACACATTCTGATTGCATCTTCGATGATTAGATAACTGTATGTAGTACATGGGAACGAAAATGTGCTTGTTGCCGAAATCTCAAAAAACAGTGAAAAACGAGTCGACTGCTGAAAGATATTTCCGAAAGCGTACATGTTAGTTCGTAGAATGCACCTGTCAGATTAATTTCTAACGGACGACTGTAGAAATCGACGTGCGTAAAGTGAAATGCGCGATCTTCGTTGTTTAGTTAAGGCTTTTTCTCCGTTTGGCGAAAATTGTTGGATTTATTGTGTTACTTTGATAGAATAGGATATTCTCCATTCACTCATATGCTTTCGGCTCAATTATAAGTGTTTTCTGTAAAGAAAAACGCTCGTTTACTTCGCAATTGTACTGCTTTTAGCATTCAGCCAATTGTATTGCATTCAGCAAAGGGGATCACAATGAAAATCTTTGGTTGTGCTCTTCTCTAATATTATACAAAACTCAAGAGTCACTATAGTAATGAAAAACTGGAAAACAGCTAGTAATTTATCAAAAGCCATCACACGTGCTGTATTCGATAGGTGTTCATCGAAAACTCTGCCTATAACTAAGTTTATATCAATCATTTGTTTATTCCAAGGTATTCAGAGCTGAGGTTAAGCGAGAAAAGGTTGAGTACTTGTGGATAGTGGAAGAATTCTGAGCGTTAAGGGACAACCGTATTTGACAGGGACCGTCCTCAATAAAATAACAATAGCTGCCGTCATTTTAACGCATGATGTGGTAGATCACTGTCGAGTTACAGAGTAGACCAAGCGATTATCTTACTAACAACTCGTTGTGTGGCACCCCTTCATCATATTCATCAGTTTATCTTACTAACAGCTCGTTGCTCTAGCCTGCCTTCACATTTTAATCAGCTATGAATCTCATCGGCGCCTTTGTTTACCGGCCAACTCACAGAGCAGGAGAATGGAGCCGAGGCGGAATCAAGTAAACGTAATTATTTCTCCCAACAAATGAATTTATTTGTTTTTGACTGCTTTTTTTACTTTTGAATATCTGGAAAAAAAACACAACTTTTTTCGCACTCTGTATATACACATATTGTGAAGTTAGTAAAGAGTTTTCACATTGTCTATATACATATATGAATAAATAACTCGGTAGCAATGTTTGATATCCACTTTCCTACCTTCTAGACTTTAAAGATTCACTTCATAAATGTTAATGCGCGTAGGATGACATATCACTCAAGCCGACACCATTTCTGTGAGAAGATATCATACCATTCTTATCTGAAGAGAAATCTCCACCACCATCTTTCACTGAGAAGCCATTATACAGGTACACAACATTCCACATGCTATCAAATGGCTACAGTTTTTACGGTGAACGGCCGTTAATCTCAGATGTAAGACTGTGATTTACACAGGATGTTCGCATCATAAATATGTCATCGTGTCTTGTAGTTGCCGCGAGCGTACAAACATGATTTGGACGCAAAATCACTCGCTACTTTATTGGATTGTCCCACAAATTCTTTCGCAAGAGATTCTAGCAGCCTTGGCTAGACACTTGGATACGGCCGCAACACCGTTGCTTGCCATGAATGTTATGGGATACCGCAAAGTGATGTCTCGATAGACACCTCATGCATTGACGGCCGACCACCTCACACTGCATAGTCGTCTAATCACATTTTCAAGAAATTCGGCTGGACATCCTACGATATCCTATTCACCACTTAGTCGTAATATTGCCCTTCCGGAGTGCATACTGGCGGGAGAGAAGGCACTCAATGTTTGCCGAGAAAATGGTTGCATATCATCACCCATGATGCTGGTTGTATTATTTTAAATGGTTCCTATTAATAAATAACAATTGAAATAACAAGTCTTACAACTATTTTTGTACCATGCATGAGGTCTGCTATGGGCACTCATACAGCGCAATACACGTGTTTTGGTCATGCAGCTTCGTAAGTTGCACTCGTCTAAGCCAATCCCTTCCGGTGGAGAACCATCCTTACACAAAGGTATCGTCGACGAATTTTCCACACGCGCCTATAAATGACAAGAATCATGAAAAGGGCAGTGTTATACACTCTACTGCTCTTAGCTAATATTAATCAAAAATCTTATCGTTTCGTGTTTCTTTAGACGTCGCTCAAATGTCAATATGCTTGATAGTTACTTTAAGCCATGCACGACGAGGCTGGAAGGCCGAAACACGTGTTTCGCGCTACATAAGTGCCCATAACAAGCCTCATACAGGCTCAAAAATAATTAAAAGGCATACTAAAATTTGAGCGAGGCCTTAAGAAGCACTCGAAACGATAGGTTTGAATTATAGACTGTCTAAATGTAATTTTAGGACAACAATACTTCATCAGCATTTGAACAGTAGCTGGAGAAGACATATTTGTATTTACAAGCACACATTCATAGAACTCAAAATTATGTTTCTTCCAATCTTATGAAAATGCGCATAAAAAGACTGTAAGCGCTGTATTTTTCTTTTTTCTTCAATGATCAGTGCAGTCGAAAAGCACGTAAAGGAAATTATCATTCCATTATTGTCCATCGAATCCCTTGCATAGTAAAGGTATCGTTCATTTAAACTTACAATTTTTATCAAAACGATTGCAGTGCTAGCAAACTACGCGAATTTTCTGGACTCAAAACAGTGGACTTGCCAAACAATCTCTTTGGTAGCTTCTAATGATAGCTTTCGCAGATCCACACGATTTTTTTTGACATGGAATCTGCCCGTAGAGAGCTTATCAGCCCAGTGGCACTATCAGAAACTAATTGCCTACCCATCACAGTAAGCATTCACTGCATTTACTTCTTAATGGCGATATCACAACATCATCTGTTATCACCATAAACAACGCCTCCCCATCCCAGATATGGAGTAGGGTTCAGTGCAGGGCATGAGCCACTATCGAGTAGGGCGATACCTCCGAAACGTACGTATTGACTAGTACTACTGAGTAGACTTGCCGACAAGTCGACTAACATCGTCAAATAGAAATCCTCCAAGACGCCACGATGATCCAGGCTTAATTCTTTGCATAATATTAAGTAATTGATATTCTAATTTTAGCTAAGCAAAAAAGTTAAGCAATGATTCATGGCAGCCGCTAGTGTCTTCGGAAGGCGGATGGCTTGTTTTTCGACTTGCAGCTGGCGCCCGAACTGAGTTTTCAGTCAAGTACAGGCGAACATCTACGGGCGACTGACAGAGAGTCACGCCTGATGTGACAGTTTAGTAGCCTTAGATGCATTATCGAAGTCGCCAACTTCCAATCCTATTGCTTGCTTTCTTATCTTATTCGTTCACCTTTCTCAATAGAAATCCGTTCTTCACGCTCGAGAATCTATTGCATCTTCATCATGTTTAGCACCCTCTCACTTATGGATTATCTTCATCATTATAAGCCACATTCTTACGTACCACATGTTCGACTAAGTCAATGTTTCACAGACTCTGACTGGAATGGAGGAACACTTTGACTTGTTACTAGCGTCTCAATGACTTGAACTGTTGACTGAAGATCATTTATCTAAGTGCTAGGTAAATTCATCGCGTAATACTTTGCACTGCATAGAATGCACCGTAGTGAATATACCTTATTGTTCTTGACCATAGTCTTTGTTTCTCCCAACTGCTGTCTGACTGCTAAGTGGATCTGTTCTGTAATCACAGTAGAACGTAATCCTTACTCATAACTCCTATATCTAGACGTTGCTCTGTAAAGTCTCTCACTTTGCCACACTCTCTAGCATCACAATTCTTAGAAGCCTCTCACATCGCGCTCAACAGTATTTTTAGCATCGCCAATTACATGAACTAACTGAACCACCACTTCTTAGCATTTTTACTCTTCCCTAACAATTACATAAGCTCTTTGAACCACGATATGGCTCAATTACAATTTCTCTTGATTATCTCCCGTTAATGCCGTGTATTTTCGTGTTAGCTGTTATTATTGTCACTGTTCGTTATTTCAATAGCTTTGTTATGTAGGTAAAGGATTAATCACCCAAATTTTAAATATATCTGTAAAGCCCGAGTGGTAGAAGATTCTCAACGACTTCGAGAAAAACCACTGAGCAGTCACTACAAGACTAGTACGTATTGACTCTAAAACTCTAGTGCTAAAACTTATGGAACGACTTAATAACACGAATTTTGGTGACACTGTAGAAACTAAAGTGTTCTTATATAGTTGCAAAATGCCACTGGTAACATCTCGTTTCGTGCTTTTGTATAGTAACATGTGACATTGGCGAAACAACCTCGTTAAAACTTCGAGCAATCTTAGAGAATATGCAGTAAATATTTGCATTTACTCCTCTTGGTTCATTACAACTGAAGGACAAAAATATGAAAGGTGCAAAATCACATTGTGCAAATAACATATGGCTTTTGCAAGCGGGCCTTATTTTCAAGGAACATTCCTAGTGCAAACAATCTTTTCTATTTTTAAGAAAAAAATCAAGTATACCCAATTCAAAACACATACGAATAAGAATGTGGTTTATAAACACGGAAGAAAAGCAATTAAAGGCATTTATTTCGAAGGTGACAATGTTCTTCACCTTGTAAAAATGAAAATGTTCTTCACCTGTTTTGGGCCAACCGATTTCCATGGCAAATCCATCAGTCTCACATGAACGATGGCATTGCATAAGAGAGCTTTCCAGGGCATCCAGTAGCAGAAGAAGTTACGTTGAATAAAGATTTGTTAATGCAAGTAAGACTGAAAAATACACATATACATTACGAAGTACCGAAGAAACAATTAAATAATATGTTCGAAAGAAAATTACCACGTTCAACAATGCTGGCGCACTAGTATGTACTCGATAAAGAACTAGTCGCCGTATTGAATAATAGAAAAAAGTCCAAATGTCGCCGATGTACGCTGTGAGTGTTAAATAACAAATGTGACACTGAATGGCAACTATTGCTAATTTTATGATGACTGAAATACTCTTTTGTGGTTTCACTACCACAAAGACGGCCATTAATCGGACGCACGGATCGGAAAACATAGTGCCACTTTCACAGCTGACAAGATCTGTTTACAGAGGAACGCACTTCTCAACAACCTAACAATTGAGAACAAAAAGGTATGGTTTTACCAAGATAGAAGAAAACATTGCTTGACCACAAAAAACAGGAAAATGGAGTTCTAACAGTTATACATCACCCTCTGTAAGCAAAAAGCTACTGAATAGTAAAAATATCGGTATCATATAACACGAAAAATCTCAAAACAAATTTCACGATAAAGGTCTGCAGGAGATGCCACATCACAGACACTACGCGTGAATAGCAACGGAATATAACAGTAACTTTTGGACGGAACTGCCAATGGTTAACCCAGTAGCGTCATAGTCAAGCGATTACAAAATTTAACTCAGTGCTTCGTGAACAAATAGTGGTACAACGCACACTATTCACACGAATTGTGGTAGTCTCAGTGCTCATCATGGAAAATCAGGTATCGTTGCGAGTGTGCTAGCAGATGTCTCAGTACCACAGCAGATACCGAAAGAATAAGTCTATTCATTGTTAATTTTCTTTCAACCGCTTTCTTTGGACCAGTTCAAAATGACATGGTTTGATGAGAATATAACATGTTTTGAGCTGTTAAGCGCCTGTTTCGTCCTTTTAGGACTCATCGGTAGCCTCTTGCTTGGTTAAGCCGGTCCCTTTAGGGTAGGAAATCCTCTATTCATTACTACTCCTCACTCGGCAGCAATTCCGTCATGGAAGATTATTTAGTCTCAGGGGATCTTCTGAACCAAAAGAGGGTGCTACTGATGGGTTCCAATAGGACGAAACAGGCGTCTGTATAGCACTAAACCTAACAGCTCAAAACATGTCATATCCTTATCAGTATTCATTGTATCATCAGCTATTGCACATGTGGCGATAAGAAAAAAATTCTTGTTTCGCAATTATTTGAATTAAGTAGAAATGAGCAATAGCGGAGCTGAAGTCACCGTCATTTTTCAGGCATCTGAAGTCCCACGAAGCAAAAACCGTGGAGGTGGAAATGGAAAATATACAGGCTCAGGTCATAGACCTATATACGTAATAAACTCAAACATACAGATTGATACCTAATGAGAAAGTAATAAAACGTATTGTGGGGACACCTAGATCAAACTCGTCAGTTGTGCTCTAAATAGATCTATAAACTAAAGTAAGTCGTCTTCTAAAAAAAAACACTTGCGAAAATATTCTGCTGTACCTTTAACTTACTCGACACTCAGTAATAAAAATGCTGTTTTCCATTTATTGATGTCACCTTTGAGTCATATTGATCCGTCTGGAATTTTTAATTCTATTCTCCATAATCCGTCATCATGTTTTACTGTGCGGATCCCAGCACTTCTAATTTTCGATTCGTTTACCCACATTCATCGTCCCTTAGTTCTTCCTTCATACATTCATATGTTGTTTCAACTGCTGCTAAAGTAGCCCATCTTTTTTGAGTGTCGTCGAATGCTGGTCATTACGAATTTCTCTGCAATATCGGAAGCCAAGCTTAGGCGTTCTCTGGGGTACTCGTTAATTGATTTCTGAACAACATTGAAAGGATATCAAACCAGTAACTTGCTTCCTGGCAGCCGGCATCACTAATCACTCGGGAATAGCTTTCTCATCAACTATAGAGATAAAATTTTAAGTTATCTAAAATGCCAAACCTTCTATGCGGTCACTGGCTCACCGTCATTTTGTAGGTGAATATCAAATCTTCATATCGTAAGCCTCTTTTCAATTAAACAAAAGTCAGTAGAACTCTAATGCGTTGAAATCACTCCGTTCTTTGTGCAAGTAATTGTTGCAGGATAGAAACAAATAATGACAACAAACACACACCGTCGGAGCATTGTTTCCACATTTGCACGAGTTCGTTCATTTCTTCATCGGTCCTTTAATAGAGATTCATGTAATAACAAAGGGATATAGAGCCGGCATGTAATATACGTTTTGTAGAAATACTTACTCTAAAGATTCCGGTCGAAGAAATTTTGAACCCTTGTGTTTGCATCTGTGATGATATTACACCTAAATTCTGCAAATTTGAGCAACGCCGCTAGATAGTGCACTAATTTAGTCACAAAACCAACTTTGTACACATGTGACGCCCGAAAAGTACATAGTTTACATTTCTTCACTGGCCTTCGCCAGTGTGTTCTCACATGTTCAACGAGCCTTTGCCTTGAATAACCGTATTGTAAACGGATTTTCTGCTGGCACTTCTGAAACCTTTTTATATTTTACATCCACTCTGACCTCCAATCTCCAGGAACTCAACTGCATACGTAACAAAAAAAGACCTAAAACTCTGCTCTTTGTATAGCTGGAACAGATCCATAGATAAGTTGACCAGTGCTATTATTTCTTTTGAGCCGTTCAATTTATCGCACAGAGATTAAAGCTTTCTGTGCTCAATAACTAGGCCAACTAATACCGTTTTATCATTTGTCAGCTATTACAACCATGTTCTACACTTCACAATTAGAAGAATTTCAATTATTATTATCGAGAATAATATCAGTTAGGCTACACAGACCGCTCGTGATCAGCAAAGTACAACCTCCATGAGCCTATCACAAATAACGAAGCGTTTAAATATCTCAGCGTCTTGTACTCTGATTGCGCTACTATTATTGGTTGCCTTTTGTACCGACACAACATCGCGGAAACCATAGAGTGAAAGGATCCTAGTTCTGGCTTCCGCCCAGATTGTACAGTTGGCACTCGACTTTGAACAATCAGTTAACGTGTTGCACAAAAGTAGTCTACAGCAAATATGTGAAAATATACTTTTTGCAAGCATAGATAAACTATGTTTGCACGATTCTGAGAAATACATATAAACGCTGCAAAAAAACCTCTATAATTTTTTCAATTACAGAAATCCAGTCTATGGATCATCAATCAGATTTGAAACCAAATGCGCACTGTGAAGGAAGACGTCAGCAAGAATGATTTCACAAAGGGCCACTCGCGCTCGAAAACTATCAGTGGAAGAGGATAAAGTAGTGATTACCACGGCAATGCAGATTATAGGTAAACATGAGTCAGAATATCAATACCAATAGGGACAGATTTTAGTTACAGAATTTCCTAGAAATAAAAGCACAAACAGTTTAAAAAACACACTTCGACTTTGCATTGATAACATTTCGCAGCAGAAGACATCCGCTGCTTGACTATGTATTGGCTCTAAAAATTACCAGCTAACTGGAAACATCGTATGGTACAGCTCGATAATACATATATCTTACTCGAACGATTCTCTTATCCATGTCACCCGCTGTTTCTTCATGATTTGCGAACACCTCCTGTACAAGTGAATATGCAGGATCAGAAACTGTATGACCATGGTCTTCTTCAACTGTAGTTCCGATCCCTGGTCCCGATTCTAGACCAAGTAAAAACTTTGATGACGACGCTTTTACCTCTACTTCTTCAAGCTCAAGGGATATCCTTTCAGCTTTCTCATCTACGTCAGATTCCTCGTATACTTCATCTGGATGTGGAAACAATTTCTAAACGTTGTCTTGTGCTAAGCCTCTCTCCACATTCACCGCTGGCTTAGTAACAGAAAAACCTCCAAGTTTTTTGATTTGGATTTTTTGAAAAGAGAGTTATGTCGCTCTGAACTTCGACGGAATCAATGCTTGGCGGAATAAAACGATGTTCTTCGGAGGCTGAGCGCATAGCCAAAATCGACAATTTAGCTGTAAACTCCGTTGAGTCGGTAATATCCAAATTAGCTATTAATTCATTGGTGGGTGAAATGTTTGGTGATAAGATTATTTTAGCAGGAGTGTCACCGTTAACGACATTGGATCTCCTGTCCTTATTTGATTCATCCGCCACCATAGTCTCATTCATTACAGATTCTGTGAAGCCTCCATTCAGTTCCACTTGAACTTCGTTCTGTGCACATTGACCAAATTGAAACTGCCTTTCGTCATCAAGAAACGGCTTTCTCTTCACACTCTGGAGATTCGTCTAAAATTAGTGAAATTAGAGAATTTTTTATGACTTGAGAAACTGAAGTAGACTTGCAAGTTCTGTCCGAACATCTAGTGTTCTTATTAACCGTGTAACACATACGTAATGGCCGGTATTTTGAGAATCAATATAGAAACGAACTGTCGCAAATTAATAGGTTGTGCCTTCGATTGAGTTCGACTACTCTATCAACCCCTTGAGGGCCAGCGTTGATAGGAAGTCTGCGTCGTGACGTCACTAGCGCGGTAGTCAGACAATGGGTTCTGCATGTCTGTGAATAAGTGTTTGGCTGCCTCCCTACTTTCTCACGAGATGCAAAGCCGTCATCACAGAGCTAAGTGAGATTTGACGTCGCGCTGTGAGCATCAACATGATTTTCATAGTCTCTAAAGGGTTAGGGTTAAACACGCGAGATACGCCATAAAAATGATGTTCGGTGCTTCCATTGGGCTTTCAGGGCATTGTATTAGTATAATGATGAACACTGGTGGCAGGAGGTGTAATACCATATATAAGATAGCGAGATGCAAAAGAGTTACCATTTGTTCTGGAAGACGACGTGGTCTTCGGTCTTATCTGCAGCCGCTGGTCATGCATGGTACCATTGTGCTGAAACAAAACAGCTCAACACAGATATGGAATAAGAATAGGTTTTACTGCGAAGAAAAGCAGGAAGAATAAATAGCTCGTTAGAAAGTGCATATGAGCTAGTAAATGTATTGTTTTTTCCGGTAGTGAACTTCACTTGAAGGAGTCTTGCGAGTTCACATCTACCACTTTATCCACTAAGATGCTTCACATGATTTGCGCCCCTGACAGACTTCAGAGTACATTACTTTCTATTCAAATGTATTATGCGAAGAAATATAACTTTTATGGTCCGTTCGATGTTCACTGCCTAGATTTCATAGTATGCGCAGGGTGGGGATGATTCACACTCCCTTGAAAGTATGAATTTAGTCAAAACATAGGATAGCACATTGCGAATTGTTCAGCCTCTGCGATAAACCATGCTGCTGGAAAGGACACTCATTTTATAATATGGAAAACACTACAAAAGCATTTTCAACCTCATTTGCTAAACCATGAGACCTGACATTGCCGCTGCACTCTTTGGAGGTGAATAAATCCGGAAAACTCTGAAATGCTTGCTTATCACTCCAGAAGTAACGATCAGCCATTTCACACATATACTATTAGAACGCTGGACTTGGCAACCAACTGAGCCTGTTTGGTTCATCCTCAGTGGGAGTTCACAGAACATGCGCGGATTATTTTCGGTATTGGCACGTCGATGATGACAGATTGGCACCCAATATCTTGCTGGAAATCAAAGAAAGCTTTGTAATATAGATAAAAGCAGATGTTCATATAGAAAACTCATAGGAATATGTTTTATACCAACTCTTCTTCCTTCTAGCTCTTTTATGCTTGTGTTATATATATATTTATTTGGACGTAGGAAGAAGCGTACTCATACGAGTTGCTGTCCACCTGTGAGATCTTGCTCCTCATCATCGAAAATGTGCAGTGGCGGATGAAAAGGCAGAAATCGTGCCGGGAGTCTCGTTAGGCGGGTATGACTTCTTGAAGGAACCTCAAACGTTGGTAGTTAAGCTTCATATGTATAGATACAACTCTTGCGAAAATGACAACAAAATAAAAAACTAGGTTTTACTGCGAAAAAAGGCAGGAAGAATTAAATAGCTCGTTAGAAAGTGCATATGAGCTAGTAAATGTATTGTTTTTCCGGTAGTGAACTTCACTTGAAGGAGTCTTGCGAGTTCACATCTACCACTTTATCCACTAAGATGCTTCACATGATTTGCGCCCCTGACAGACTTCAGAGTACATTACTTTCTATTCAAATGTATTATGCGAAGAAATATAACTTTTATGGTCCGTTCGATGTTCACTGCCTAGATTTCATAGTATGCGCAGGGTGGGGATGATTCACACTCCCTTGAAAGTATGAATTTAGTCAAAACATAGGATAGCACATTGCGAATTGTTCAGCCTCTGCGATAAACCATGCTGCTGGAAAGGACACTCATTTTATAATATGGAAAACACTACAAAAGCATTTTCAACCTCATTTGCTAAACCATGAGACCTGACATTGCCGCTGCACTCTTTGGAGGTGAATAAATCCGGAAAACTCTGAAATGCTTGCTTATCACTCCAGAAGTAACGATCAGCCATTTCACACATATACTATTAGAACGCTGGACTTGGCAACCAACTGAGCCTGTTTGGTTCATCCTCAGTGGGAGTTCACAGAACATGCGCGGATTATTTTTCGGTATTGGCACGTCGATGATGACAGATTGGCACCCAATATCTTGCTGGAAATCAAAGAAAGCTTTGTAATATAGATAAAAGCAGATGTTCATATAGAAAACTCATAGGAATATGTTTTATACCAACTCTTCTTCCTTCTAGCTCTTTTATGCTTGTGTTATATATATATTTATTTGGACGTAGGAAGAAGCGTACTCATACGAGTTGCTGTCCACCTGTGAGATCTTGCTCCTCATCATCGAAAATGTGCAGTGGCGGATGAAAAGGCAGAAATCGTGCCGGGAGTCTCGTTAGGCGGGTATGACTTCTTGAAGGAACCTCAAACGTTGGTAGTTAAGCTTCATATGTATGAATACAACTCTTGCGAAAACGACAACAAAATAAAAAACGACATTGGTCAACTGTATAACAGACAAAAAACGGTAGCAGATCTCAAATGATTTAATGGTGTATGATCGAAGAAATGATCGAAGAAGGGAGCGAGTTGTACGAACGATTTTAGTACGATGAAAAGAGCGATAAAGTATAAGCGGTGAGAGCGATGTGTTTGAGCAATGGTTCATTAACGAGGAGAACGATTTGCATTGAGGGATGTGTGATACCACTGTAGGGAGCCGAGGAGTCTCAGATCACTTTGGATTCTATGAGGAATATTCCTATGAATCTATAGTTTAATATTCAACAGAAAATGCAAATGGAAAATCGGTATTGCTCTGTCTTTGATTGCTCCCACCTTCCACCATTTGTGAAGCCGAGGACCCCTGACCACTTTGGGTCTTCTAAGGAGCACAGCGTATGGTTCCAATGGGTTGAGTACAATAGACAGTGCAAATGGAAGAGCGATACTACTTCCAACTCCTATTGCTTCCACCTCCCAAGATTTGTGAAGGCACTACAAGTTTATTACCACAGCGTGCCGAATGTCGGGCATATCGACAGAACAATAACATTCGGTAACTCCACGCTGAGTGCTTTCTATTTTAAGCTTTGAAAGGTGACTGTAGTCCTAAGAAATGGGAGCACTGGCCCGAATAACACCCGACGGGGCAAAGAGAGTGGCTGCTATTGCCCGGGGTGAATAGAAGAGGTGTCAGTCTTCACCTAACCTACCTATAACGTGAACTACTAGCGGGGGTTTACACATAAGACGACGATATATTATACGCAATAAATTATGTTTTAGAATCAGCATTTAAGGGCACTAACAAGCCGCAGATCAAGCATCGTCAGCTCAAATGTGGTGTTTCATTCATTTTAAGAGTGAAAAAAGGCAATCGGTGACTTTCTAGAGCCTTCTCAAATTTTATTGCTACTTGAAAGGAGTATAAAATTGACATATTTGACTAAAGAATCAAACGAATTGACCGTTGTAAATCTGAACGACTTTGCTTCTTACTTTAAAATTGTGATGTCTTCGAATTTACAGAGGACATGATATCACTACATGCTAGTTTATCACAATGGACCTCTAAATCTTTTCAACTAAATCATCATATTCGAAGGACAGAAAAAGACCAGAAAATTCGAAGTTCAAGAACTGAACGCAAGCATGATAAGAACGCTTTGAAGGTAGAAAGATCAAAACTGGACATCACGCTTCTCAATAGTGGATATGACATTTTTGGAACGAAAACCTTTGTAGAACGGAATTGATATGTGGTAAATTCTTCCATAAATGCAATGCTAACCTTGATCTTGCACAAAAATTTGATTTGTATCTTCTATCAGTTCTTCAGCATCATGTTAGAATTTTAAGATAATCGCATCATTCAATGGAAAAAAGATTCCAAGACATGAGTAACCACAACGGTGCACTATGCATATAAAAAAGGAAAACATCACTGTCCTACTAACCACGCGAACTGTTGACATTATACGCATATAGGCATTTTAGCACACCTCAGCTATATATAGCATACAGCTAATATATTCATTTACTTGGAGAAAGAGGTGGTGGCGAGTGGTAAGTGATGCTCGAAGCGGGGTTGGTTCTCGCTCCAAACACTTCCGATCAAATGACGAACATCCCGACCTAACTATCCTTGAATTTAAGTTGTGCTTGAATAGTATTTTACAAGGTTCATGAAGAAGACGAAATCCTCAACAACCAATACATGTGAGGAGACGAATCAAATGCTAGAATTACTAGTATCCGCACAGCACCAAACACAGAGTTTTTTACACTCGAATGCTCGTGGCTAGTATATTTAATATAACATATCCTTCATTTCGAGTGTTTTCTTAAGACCACAGCTCAAATTACAATATGCCTGATAATCATTATTTGAGCCACGCATGTCAGTGGTCTGTTAATGAGGGCTGACTTATAGAGCCCGATACACGTGTTTCGATCTTGCGATCTCGTCAGTCGGGCAGTTACCCGTTCTCGTCTTTTGCTAATCTCTGTGGGTGCTCCAGTCCCCACAATAAGAGTTAGCGACGACGTATGTTTTACACTCTGTGTTCAGTGAAGAACTCACCAAACACAGAGTTTTTTTACACTCGAATGCTCGTGGCTAGTATATTTAATATAACATATCCTTCATTTCGAGTGTTTTCTTAAGACCACAGCTCAAATTACAATATGCCTGATAATCATTATTTGAGCCACGCATGTCAGTGGTCTGTTAATGAGGGCTGACTTATAGAGCCCGATACACGTGTTTCGATCTTGCGATCTCGTCAGTCGGGCAGTTACCCGTTCTCGTCTTTTGCTAATCTCTGTGGGTGCTCCAGTCCCCACAATAAGAGTTAGCGACGACGTATGTTTTTACACTCTGTGTTCAGTGAAGAACTCACCAAACACAGAGTTTTTTACACTCGAATGCTCGTGGCTAGTATATTTAATATAACATATCCTTCATTTCGAGTGTTTTCTTAAGACCACAGCTCAAATTACAATATGCCTGATAATCATTATTTGAGCCACGCATGTCAGTGGTCTGTTAATAAGGGCTGACTTATAGAGCCCGATACACGTGTTCGATCTTGCGATTCGTCAGTGGGCAGTTACCCGTTCTCGTCTTTTGCTAACTCTGTGGGTGCTCCATCCCCACAATAGAGTTAGCGACGAGTATGTTTACACTCTGTGTTCAGTGAGAACTCACCAAACACAGACGTCGTCGCTAACTCTTATTGTGGGGACTGGAGCACCCACAGACGTGAAAAACTGTGATAAGTGTAGATAAAGAATATTTACACCTCGCAATGTGTACTGGAAGAAGTTCTAGATTTCCTTCAAGGTGAATACAAAGAGTTACTCAACGTTGAACATTTAGCATCACAAACAGAAGTGAGCTTTGAAGATACGTGCTTGTAACCAATCTTATTATGCTGGGTACTTTTCCGTTTAGCAGCACATATTTTCAAGCCTATCTCCTACGTTGGTCAAGAAATTTCCAAAAGTAGTGTTAGCAATCATTAGAAAGCATTGATCAGAATCTAACGCCTTACGTAGCCGATTTTTTCTGCAAAGATCTCTTATGACACTGGGAATTTCAAGATAAGAGTATATTTCACACGCGCATATTTCGAGCAGTACAGTGCTCTTTCTTCAAACTACTAGGAAACATTCGACAGCGTAGTGTTTGATTATTGCAAAGCCGTGCTTATATTTCAAAAACACCGCTTCTCTGCAAGGCAGTAGGAGATTAAGATTGGTCACATTAGCGAGCAAGTATTCTTTGACTAATTCACAAGTTGCGTGAGGACTGGAGCGGCAGGGAGGGTCGGTGCGAACACCATTGGATAGCGCCCAAGTGAAGCGCACTTGATCAAGAGTTGTTTCTCTGCTTTGAAAGAAACTCTAAATTGAATGTGTGACTCTGATGCTAGAGAATATTATCTACACGTTCATGTGCTTTTCATGCTGCCAGTGAAGCAGTAGACTGAGTGCGCTGCCGACGCAAAATATAATTTTATTTTGAATTTGACAGCGTAATAAAAGGCTCTTTTCAGAAAACCGGCAACCTACAGAGCTAGCTTGAGATTTGAGCTTTCGAATGCTATTTTTACTTCTAAGTGCTCTCGATTACTAAAACTCTTTATGGCATCTTCTTGTCCGGCGTAGAAGATAGGCTCAAAAATCTGTGTTACCAAATGGGAAAAGCCGTTACTCTTCTATATATTGTGTAGTTCCTCTCACTCACCCAGGGATCTGAGATCGAGATACCATACACTTATGTTCACATCTACAGCATCATCATGTACCGTTAACTACAATACATGTCGTTGTTGTTATTATTGTGATATTGTTGTAACTGTTGTTTATTATAGGTTGCTCGTTATGGCGATCAATACTATTTCTTGAAGATCGACATTGTCCGTCAGTGGTATAAATCTATTATCCAATTTCAAAACCCTCGTGGCGAGAATATCAATACAATAGATTGACCAAACAACACACATTCATTCATAACCGTCACCAAAGCCTAATTAATCCAATTATACCACCAACAAAGCTGAGTTATTCCTACGCATTCTTCACTATAACCACGAAAAAACATACATCTGTAGAATTTACAACCTGTTTCTTAGAATCTTATCAAAATGCATATAAAAGACTACGTTTGTCACATTTATCTGCATTTTGTTCCATGATCACTGAAGTCAATGAGCAGGCAACGGAAACCGTCATTGCCCATCAAATTCCTCGCATGGTGGATGTGCAGTTCGCCCGACTATAAAATTTATATTAAAACGATTACAACCCATAACAAACTGGTCGACCTTACGGACGCAAAAAGTGAAACTATTAAATGACTTCTGAGGTAGCGTCTCATGATGGCTTTCGTAGATCTACAGATTTTTTTTTATACAAAATTTACTCATTAAAAACTTATTGATCCGCCACTACTATTAAAAGCTGATTAACTTGTCCAACACAGCATGCATTTGCATTTATTTCTTTGGATTATTACAACTACAAAATAACAGCAAGCTGTGAACTTGTGCAAATATAATGCTCCACTCGCAACCCTGATGATGACGATGGGAATGCTAGAACATTCCGACATGAGATGGAATTGATAACGGAAAATCCAATCCTCTTCTCAGACTCCAAAATTCCCATTGGAGAAAAACCACTTAGGATTATCCTTTGAAGTATGTGTTGCGATAGAAAGCGTGAAGAATGGCACAGCTCCAAGACTTGATAACATCGTCGCCAACTTTCTAAGAAGCAGTGATCATAATCGATTTTTCCGATTGCAGAAGGTACTTCACATATATATTTTGGGCGCTCACTGAACATGGACAACAACATGAAGGACAGACAAAATAGGAGGAGAGCAGCAAGGGCCGAATTTGGGCCTTTCAAAGAAGCCACCGACCAACTAACGGACCCAAAATTCAGTGCTCACCTTTTCGATTCAAAGGCCCTCCCGGCGCTCTGCTTTGCAGATGAGCAGCTGAGACTTAGGCTGATACATCGATCACATCAAGACTACTACGAGCAACTCATAGAGCGCTCGAATAATGTCTTCCGAAATTTCGCCGGCGCACGCAAATCTTGGCGGCTTGCGTAGTTCAGATCTTCAAAGTCTATCCTATCTTTGTGACCCAGAGATTTATACATTTGCAGCAAAGCACAGATGGGCCGGTCATATGCCGAAAGGTACTGATGGGCAAGAGTTGTAGAGTGGATTCCACTTCAATGTGCGTGTGCTCGAGGGCGACCACTTACACGTTTGGTGGACGTGTTTGTCATGAGAATTAAACAGCTGTACTCGCACCTGCCAATATTTTTTAGATCACGGTACGACACGCGCACCAACCGCCATGCTCAAATTAGACCACCGCCATAGGCGACTGCCGCGCAACAACGGGCCGAATGGAATATATGGTGGAGTCCGCACAACTAATGAAGATGGACCGTCCAGGAAATCCAGATCAATAACAACACAAAAAGAGCAAAACCACGCTAAGAAACGAGAAGCGGCTTCTACAAGACCGCCTTATTTTCGCAGAACATTACTAGTCAAAACAGCACTCCAATTTCGAGAGAAAAATCAAGTAAACCAGATCAAGGCACATGCAAACATAAATGTAGTTGACAAACACGACAAAAAGCTATCAAAATGCATTTATTTTGGGAAAGAGTGAAAATGTTCTTCACCTTTATTGAGCCAACCGACTATTGTAGCAAATCCAGCAATTCCAGATGAACGATGACATATCACACGACAGTCTTTCACGGCATTTATAGTAACAGGAGCTGTGATTGAGTGAAGATCTCTTATAATAAAGCAACCGGAGAATTCACGTACACATTAAGCAGTACTGAAGAAACGATCAAATAATACATTCAAATGGAGTTTACCACGTCTAACAATACTGACGCACTAGTGTGTACTTGATGACTATTCCTAAATTTATGATGATTGATATATTTTTTTTTGTGATACCACTACCACAAGGACGATCGTTAAAATGATTGGAAGCACGGATCAGAAAGCTTAGTGCCATTTTCACAGCTGACAAGATTTATTTACCCAGGAATACACTTCCGAACAACTTAACAAGTGAGAAGAAAAAAGGGTATGGTTTTACTAGGACGAGAGAATACTCTGCTTCACTGCCGAAAACAGGGAGCTGAAGTTCTAACAGCTAGTTTACTACTGTTGATAAGAGAAATACTAAATGGTAGAAACGACGGTATCATAGACCATTAACAATCTCAAAACAAACTTCACGAAAAAGTTGCAGAAAATGCCACATCACAAACATTACGCGTTAAGAGCAACGCAATATAGCGAGGACACATGAACGCGACCGTCAGTGCTAATCCAGTGGCATCAAACTTAGCAGATTTGGAAAAGCCGACTACAAAATACAACTCTCAGCATTGTGACAAAGTAATGATACTAGGTCCACGACTCACACTAGATTACGGTGGTCCACATGTTTGTCATGGAAACCAGGCATCGTTGCGTGTGTGCTAACAGATGTTACAGTAGCATAGCAGGAACAGGAAGATTAACTCTATTCATTGTATAATCAAGCATGGCACATGTGGCAATAAGAGAAAAAATAATGTTTGCAAACAGTTAAATGCAGTAAAAATAAGTAGTACAGCAACTGAAGTCACCATTTTTCAAGGTCTCCGAAGTCCCAGAAGCAAAAACCGTGGAGGTGGAGCTGGAAAATTTGCATGCTTACGTCATAGACACATGGAAATAATGAATTCAAGCGATATAGATAAACTCTCTGTGGGAATGAAAAAATACATAGTAGTAACACCTAGTCAATTTCGTCAGCTGATCTCCACATGATTATATTTGATCGTCTGTAGCGGTGGTATTATGCTATAGTATACCTAATGATAAAGAGTGATATGCAGAACACTTGCGTTAGGCGGGACTTGAACCCGCAATATACCCAGTTTGAGAGCGCATTTGCCGATAGATATTAAGTAATAGTTGGTCAAAGAGAATTCTCTTATTAGTAGGGAAGGTGACGTCAAAACAGGCGTTGGTGTAGAAGGGATAGAGTACGCGCCCCCGTATTGGGTTAAACGCGGGTTCAAATCCCTCCTGACGCAAACGCTCTGAACATCACTGTGCATTATTGGGTGTAATATAACATAATACCACCGCTAGAAGGAATTACTACCCGGGTCAAGCCGATGACGGTTGGTTGCTGACAGATAGATGCGTAAAGAATGGTGTCAAAACAGCCGTCGGTGGTGTAAGGGATAGAGCACGCACTCCCGTATTTGGTGAAAGGAGGGTTCAAGTCTCGCATGACGGAAATCTATAGCACATCATTTTACTTGATTGGGTGGAGTAAATTATTTTGCAGATGAAAACAGATGCGAAAATATTTTGCTGCACCTCTAACGTTCTCGACACCTAGACGTAAAATTACTATTGTTTCACTAACTGATGCCACCTTCAAGTCAAATTGAGCCATTTACAATTTTTTTTCTGTTTAGCCGTTCCGAGGTGCTATTGAAGTTTTATTAAATATTAGCGAAGAATACAACAATACAGTCAGTAATGTAGCTTGAATATACAATATTCGAGGTGGCTAGCGTTTCGGCTGGTCGCCTTCGTCAGAGCCTGGAAAGATCACAATGATCCACAATCCACTAAGTCAAAAACCTCCATAACCCTAGCAGAAAACGTAAGAAATGGGTTTTGGATCGCATAGTAAAAGCTTCATTTTAAAGTACTCACCGTTTTGATGTTTTCTAGTCTGGCTTTATAGCGGAGTCGGTCTTGGAGTTCTTGCAAATTGCATGCGATACTGCACAAGGTTTCCTTAGAAATGGGTTGCGCTGATGAGAAACTTGGGCCCAATTCCCATTTCTAAGGAAACCTCGTGCAGTATCGCATGCAATTTGCAAGAACTCCAAGACCGACTCCGCTATAAAGCCAGACTAGAATCAACCAACGAGCAGGAACAGCAAAACGTAGGAGCAACACCAACACCACCTTTTCCTCAAGCGTTCTTTAGACAGGAAGATCCCAATAATAAGGTAGATACTAATTTTCGCATATTTTCAAACGAAACTCTCAGAATCCTAAACCACTACCACGGGAAAATGTTTAGTTCGAACATCAGCGAAGAAAAGTGGCATGCGACAGATACGGAAACTAATAAACTCCAAAGCAATTAGACTATCAGTTAGTGACAAGGAAAGAAAGTTTGTAGTAATTCCCAATCAGTTAGATACTGCGATAACGAAAAAACCACCTTGAAGATACCACATTTTATCGCCCATCATCTGGTAAGGAATCACAAAAACAGTATCGAAAATTAAACCAACAATGGGTGAAAATAGCGAGCTCGGCTGATTCAAAGCCTTCCGTTATCGCTCAACTAAAACTTAGTCCACCATCATGTTCCACTTTATACTTACTTATTGAAACTCATAAGTTGGTATGCACTGATGATCTTTTGTTTACTAATCCGTCAAATTTCAAAGTTAGACCCATCACCAGCGGCGTAGGCGGGCCAACGGACAGGATAACGTGGTATTTGAACCTAATGCTAGTCCAATTACTAAAGCATATCCAGCCCATCTCACGAACACCCAAATGTTCCTAGACCATTTACGTAACGCGTCCCCCAACAACGCGTACGTGATGGAATCTATCGACGTAACCCCCTTTATACGAACGTGTCGAATGAATCCGCAATGCAAGCCATATACGAGCTTTCAACACAGCACGAAAAGACCACAGACATTTATGGCTTCTCCACTGAACAAGTTATGGCTCTCTTAAAAGAGTGCCTAAACTGTTCAATCTTTAGATGGTCCGGGAACTATTTTGCTCAAATCAGAGGGCTGGCAATGGGACAACGACTGGCGCCAACTTGAGTAACGGTCGGAGACTTGCTCTAACCTTTATGTCTAAAGTGGAGAGCCCAATAATCAATCTCCGGCCGTTGAAGATGAAGGATGAAGCTCTCGGCGTTGATCAATCCCTAAGGGATGCGCCATGCATTCGACATCAATTTTTAACTTCGTTTGAGGTGATTGAATGCATATCTGGCCTTTACATTGACTCGTGGAGGCCTCCCACTAAACCGAGTCAGTGCTGCTTATCCTCCCAGACAAGTCTGAGACCTGTCTGGTACCAATTTACCGACCTCGGAGGGATGGATGGCTTGGTGAGCCATGAGCGCGATATCGAACCAGTGACCTCGTGTGCGACGCAAGGCACCTCTAACCACTGCGCCACATGCCGGCCGTTGCTCTACTGTAAATACATAGATGACTGCCTTTTCGTCTGCTCAACCCAAGGGGAGATGGACAAATGCTTTGAGTTGCTAAACAGTCAGTCAGAGTACATAAAGTTCGCCCGTGAGAAACCAAAAGCAAATTGGTGCCCTTTTTTGAACGTTCAGGTCAACCTGTCTGAAAACTCCTACAATACAAAATAGTACCGTAAACCAATCACCAAAAACATCTTGGTTCATTACTATCAGCCCATCCTTCACACATAAAACGCGCACTTCTTAAGAATATGTTTCAAACCGCGTCAAATGTGTGCACAGGAAAAGAACATAAGGTAGAATCCTTGAGCTTGGCGCGAAAAATAACCACCTCAAATGATTACGATACGGTAGGAGCTTCTCAGGTTAGATTTGGAGGAAATTCTATGCTCCCAAACGACAAGTCTGGAGAAAATAAGGTCCCTTTCCTCCTGCCTTTTATCTTTAACAAAATAAGTACAGCTATTAAACACTGCCTAAAAAGAGCAGGTTTGGATGATTTGGTAGCAATAGTTGAAATACCCCCAAAAACACTAAAGCGTCAATTAGTCCGCAACCGACTGTATGACGGCCTCTGCGAAACCAATGACTGCAAAGTTTACCCGAACGGCAGAGACTGCGACTGTATGAGATCGGGTATAATTTACCTAATCTCTTGCGAGATATGCGGCGATGAGTACATTGGCGAAACGGGTAGACCACTATTCCTCCGTGTAAAAGAGCACCTAGCTGGGTTACGCATATATGATTCAAAAACCCCACTAGGCATGCATAGGGACCAAAAACATGCAGGAGTAGTGTTCGACGTCAAATTCACGATCCTCGCACAGGAATCAAGAACATCTGCGCGTAAAACATTAGAAGCTTTTTGGATACATAACAAAGGCCCGAAAATGAACCGAAAAGAGGAGTGCCTCGTAATCACGCGTGACCTCGAACCATACCTCAGGCTGATTTTTCCGGCCCGAGTTAGGCACAGCCCACTGATGCACTGACCTTAAGCGGCTGGTCTTCAAGTAATAATTGATAGACCCAAATATCAAAAACGGTGAGTGTTTTAAAATGAAGCTTTTACTATGCGATCCAAAACACATCTCTAACGTTTTCTGCTAGGGTTATGGAGGTTTTTGGCTTAGTGGATTGTGGGTCAATGTGATCTTTCCAGGCCTTGACAAAGGCGACCCGCCGAAACGTTAGCCACCTCGAATACTGTATATTCAAGCTGCATAACTGACTGTATTGTTGTATGGTTCGCTAATATTCAATGAATAATATCAATAACGCCTCGGAATGGCTAAACAGAAGAAACTATTCATTTATTCAAACTAAGCCGAGGTTAATAGATAGTCGGTCATGGGATTTTTTGTTCT